>LQRL01122342.1:67533-79024 GCA_001703475.1 Hydroides elegans
GTGTTATGGAAAATGCTTCAAACTTATGGACATGGACATCATCGAATCGCCCAATTACGTGGAACGACTGGTATCCAGGAAAACCAAACTTAATTGGGAAGAATTGCATTTTGATGAACCGGGACTATTATCAAGGTCGTTGGAAAAATCAAAACTGCTCAACAGCACTTATGCATGTTTGCGAGTTTATGATGGATTAAAACATTTATTTATGATAAAATGATATGTTCGAAGCCTTTATGTATAAAATGTATCAAGTCTTTTCGGGTTGTCCAATATGCCTCCATGATCCGACAAGTAAACATAAAAAAGAAATATTCCTTCAAACATGGCAATGATTGGCTTAGAAAACATGAGTCTAACTCAAATTGAAACAAAGTTTCAAAAAATACAAAAATAATCCATATTATTACCGTAAAGGAAAAAATTATAAAGCCTTATAAGACCTTAATTTTCTCATTTCTCTCACCAATAATCATTTCGATTAGGACCATATGGATTTTATTTTTGTTTGAGTTACTGAAATTAAGTCCATTATCAGTACTTATGGTGTTTCATTCCATTGAATAACATTATTTCATGGAATGAAATTTGATAATTAACATTTAATGTGTATGCTGCTACTTGATATGTTTGTATTTGAATCGATATACGAGTCAATTTACTATACAAAATATAATAACGTGCCTGTCAAAATTATATTTTCAAGATCTAATTGATGTCATGTGTTTTTTTTCATGTGAACGCATTCATCTTGAACTTGTTTATTGACATATCGCAATAACAGTAAAAGAGCTAATACCAACTAATGCCATTATATTGCCACATCAATATGATCGAAGTAGTATCAAAACAGTATCGACATCGAAACAGTATCATTTAAACCGTTTACTTATATTGCTTGACAAAGTAAACCACGGTCTATAACCTGACATCCGGTTAATACTAAGTTACTTCTAAGTTCTATCAATAACCATTATATTTTTGATATGGTATTTCAAATATATTGCAAACTTACGGACTTATTCTGTTGAAATGACTATTTGGATTATATAATATTTCATTATAGTAAGCATAGATATTGATCACTGAGCTGTATATGCGTACATTTGGTTGCCTATAAGTAAACTAACTCAATGGTCATATTCTACCCTTTTCATCAATAGTTGACCTTTTTAATGCATTGTCAATGTATATTTTTATTTTTTTATTAGTTGATATGTATTTATGCACTTTTCTATTATTTGATTCTAATTACATTTTTGTACAATTCGATGAAATTCGAAAAAATAATATTACATGAGTTCGATCAACGTAAACCCTCATATACACATTAACATTATAAGGCCTTGACAATTTTTGTTTCAACTCTTTATGACTACCTTTCTAATATAAACAAATATTATTGATTCAAAAGTGGTAATTACACAACAAAACAGTCTGTAGGTTTTGATTTAGATTTTTATTTTTTAATCCTGACGCGTTTTTGGCGTGAGCGCCCTTTTTCAAAAAGATAAACCTTATTAAGGATTGAAACATAATCTTTGATGGATTTGTCAAGCATCATTTTTGAAATATGGATTGTTTTGCAAATGTCTAGAACGGATCAGTTTGTTTAATGTATATACAATCATAGGTTTCATCTCCACCAGCTATTTAAGCTAAAAAGCTGAAGATATTTTCAACCTTAAGCGTTAAGCAGTATCGGAACTAAGTGAAGGATTATTCAAATAAGGAGTGCCCTCGGCTAGACACAATCGATATATCTTAATTTAAGTAATGCATATTGAATATGTGTATGATAAAATATTAAGATATAATATGATAAATTACGATAAGCATTCATTCAAATTAAAGTATGTTCCCAAATTGTTACCCTGTTTGTGGAACGCCAAATTATTTATTCAAGTCTTTTCGCAAGGATTACTTAATATTATACATAATTAAGGTTTTTTTAAAGTAATTTAACATAATATTTTAATGTCGATGTGTTTTAATGTCGATAAATTACCACGTGATTTAATAGAATAGTATAGGCAAGCTTAAAGCAAATTTTGTAATATTGTTTCGAATCGTTCCTTGTAAATGTCTATTCATTTAACACAAAACATAAAATCAAACTACTCCAATGTTATACTGTCATACATTAGCTTTGAGACTAAATCCATGTTTCAAACCATCGGAAACTCACAAGCGTGCATAGGTTCTGTCGAGCATTCTTGATTTTTCCAACGTTCTTGATAATCCAGGTTGCGGGTCATCATAATACAATGATTTCCATTTGAGGTCGGTCTACCTGGGTACCAGTCGTTCCATGTAATTGACTGATTGGATGTTGTCCATTTCCACAGGTTTGAAGCACTTTCAAACACACCTCCGATCCATAAGGATTTGTGATTGTCTGGGGAGCAAGATAAATTATACATTTAATATAATCAATCATTAGGCTCGATGAATTATATTCTAACCATATCATACAGTATATAATCAATAATGCGACAATATATTTGTATATATGTGTTTTTATCTACATTTTATGGTTTTAAGTTGTCGCTCTATGCAAAACGAACGGCGGTTCATTGAAAAAAAACATTTTACAAAGTATCTTTCTAGTATCTTATATCTTGTAGTTCACATTTAAAACATCAAATTTGTTTTCTTAATATCTTTATTTTTGAACCCCATTCTGCTCACACTATAATCTTCATTACCTTACATACCTCAAAGCTTGATTATTGATACTTCCTTTTTAAAAGTTGCATATTTACAAAAGGTTCGATCATATATAATAAAATTAATCCTTACCTTCGACAAATTTTTTCAGATCATCATTTATAACACTATTTGTAACTTCTGCTAAACGGCCTCCAAGTAAAATACAATTATTCCTAACATCAGACCAGTTCCGTGAAAGAGGTATAACCGCATAGAAGACATGGTCAAGCACCATCCGACAGGGAACTTGATGTTTAAGAAATAAAACAAGGATAATGGTTTGTATTTATAAGCCACGATTTGCCATGAAATGTTTATTTATACAAAAATTTATTGTATTTATTTTGTTTAAAATTTTCAATTCTTCTCATTATTGTGGAAACAATTTTATGCAACATCCTACATATGTTTATGTGTATGTTCTGTATTCAAAGTGTGCTTCTTGATGCTTATACGCTTAAGTACGCGAAATTAACACTGCTTAGTAATTAATTTGCTTTTGTGATTCAAAAGAATATATCAATACAATCCTACTAATATATTAAAATACATATATCTTAAGACTCATTGCCTTTTAGTGTATTCAAGTGTTTAGCTGATTGTTTACCTAGATAATCTTGTTGTGAATAATGTTGGTAATCATGTTGTCTTTACACACATTTTTAAACTTCATTACATTAGTTGTTATATTCAGTAGAATCCAGTTTTTCGTTAACCCTAATGTTTACATAGAGAATCAAAAGCATAAGTTATAATTCATTAAATATAATATAATTCGATTATAATTTGGATTTCGGAATGCTATATTTAAAACAGAATTGATGTTAGAATATAACTTAAAGTCTTTGGCCATATCATTCAGAAAACGTTTACTATTCTGATTTAGGATTTAATATCTATACACTTGATAAAATATATAGCTGATTTGCTAGCAACTTAAAATAGTTGAAACACCAGTTAGGTCATTCAAAATTGTTCGTGTTGATTCTGATGTATTTAATTTAATTCTTTACAAGCAATTGAATACATTATAAACCTAGTTTGCTAACTGCTTCCGATGAAGTACAAGGCAATAGTAAAATTATCATTAATATTATCATTTTCATAATTACTATTATTTTTTTCAAATTGTTAATAGACTTATTGTGAATATTCTTACCTAGCATCTCCCATCTTTCCGTGGTATCTTCGACAACATATGAAACACCCATCCCTTCCGACACAACTTCGCACATAGGATTTAAATAATCGTAATTCGCTATGCCACGCATTTCATCTTTCTTACAGATAAAAGCGCATTCCAATTTGGACTGAGCAGGCATGGTAATACGATATCCCAATACAGCTCGTAAATGTTGTTTAAGATAGAAAAATGTGTCCAGGTTAGTAATCACAAAACGGATGCAAACCTTTGTGAGAAACAACGCTATTGCAAAATCCCTTGATTGCAATTTAAACATCATTATTATAATAGTGTAGCCTAAACATATGTCATTGCAAAATGTGGAGGAGAAATGTCCATGAATAAATGCTAAATACTAATCGATTTTTTTTTCAAACAATCAAAGAACGATAACCAAAGATTGCTAAATGTTTAAATTTTAGATCACGCGGTTATTATTATAAACAACAGTTAAATCAGTTTAGTGCATTTTCATTTGACAAATAAAATGTTTGAATGAACGGAACATGAGTTATTTATATTCAAATTGATATGTTCGAAGCCTTTATGTATAAAATGTATCAAGTCTTTTCGGGTTGTCCAATATGCCTCCATGATCCGACAAGTAAACATAAAAAAGAAATATTCCTTTAAACATGGCAATGATTGGCTTAGAAAACATGAGTCTAACTCAAATTGAAACAAAGTTTCAAAAAATACAAAAATAATCCATATTATTACCGTAAAGGAAAAAAATATAAAGCCTTATAAGACCTTAATTTTCTTATTTCTCTCACCAATAATCATATCGATTAGGACCATAAGGATTTTATTTTTGTTTGAGTTACTGAAATTAAGTCCATTATCAGTACTTATGGTGTTTCATTCCATTGAATAACATTATTTCATGGAATGAAATGTGATAATGAACATTTAATGTGTATGCTGTTACTTGATATGTTTGTATTTGAATCGATATACGAGTCAATTTACTATACAAAATATAATAACGTGCTTGTTAAAAATATATTTTTAAGAGCTAATTGATGTCATGTGTTTTATCATGTGAACGCATTCATCTTGAACTTGTTTATTGACGAGGCACAATAACAGTAAAAGAGCTAATACCAACTAATTTCATTATATTGCCACATCAATATGATCGAAGTAGTATCAAAACAGTATCGACATCGAAACAGTATCATTTGAACCGTTTACTTATATTGCTTGCCAAAGTAAACCACGGTCTATGACCTGACATCCGGTTAATACTAAGTCACTTCTAAATTTTATTAATTGCCATTATCTTTTTGATATGGTATTTCAAATATATTGCTAACTTACAGACTTATTCTGTTGAAATGACTGTTTGAATTACATAATATTTCTTCATAGTAAGCATAGATATTGATCACTGAGCTTTATATGAGTACATTTTGTTGCCTATAAGTAAACTAACTCAAGGGTCATATTCTACCCTTTTCATCAATAGTTGACCTTTTTAATGCATTTTCAATGTATATTTTTCAAAGAATTTTTATTAGTTGATATGTATTTATGCACTTTTCTTTTATTTGAGTCTAATGCATTTTTGTGCAATTCGATGAAATTCGATAAAACAATATTACATGAGTTCGATCAACGTAAGACCTTATATACACCTTAATATTATAAGGCCTCGAAAAGTGTCTTTATTTTCTCAACTCGTTATGACTACCTTTCTAATATAAACAAATATTATTGATTCAAAAGTGGTAATTACACAAAATAGTCTGTAGATTTTGTTTTAGATTTTTATTTTTTAATCTTGACGCGTTTTGGGCGTGGATGCCCTTTTTCAAAAAGATTTGTCAAAATATAATCTTTAATGAATTTGCCAAGCAACATTTTTTATATACGGATTGTTTTTTAAATACGGATCAGTTTGTTTAATGTATAGACAATCATAGGTTTTATCTTCACCAGCTATTTCAGCTAAAAAGTTTGATATTTTCAACCTTAAGCGTTAAGCAGTATCGGAACTGATTGAAGGATTATTCAAATAATGAGTGCCCTCGGCTAGACACAATCGATATATCTTAATTTATGTAATGAATATTGATTATGTTTATGATAAAATATTAAGATATAATATGATAGATTAAGATAAGTATCCATTCAAATTAAAGTATTTCCTAAATTGTTACCCTGTGCGTGAAATGTCAAACTATCTATTCTAGTATTTTTGCAAGGATTACTTACTATTGCACATAATTAAGGTTGTTTTAAGTAATTTAACATAATATTTAATGTCGATGTGCTTTAATGTCGATAAATTACCACGTGATTTAATAGAATAGTATAGGCAAGCTTAAAGCACATTTTGTAATATTGTTTGGAATCGTTCCTTGTATATGTATATTTATTTGACACAACACATAAAATCAAACTACTCTGAATTCATACTTCAAGAAAATGATCTATGAGACTAAATCAATGTTTCGAACCATCTCAAACTCACAAACGTGCATAGGTGCTGTCGAGCATTCTTGATTTTTCCAACGTCCTTGATAATCCAGGTTGCGGGTCATCATTATACAATGATTTCCATTTGAGCTCGGTCTCTCTGGGTACCAGTCGTTCCATGTAATTGACTGATTGGATGTTGTCCATTTCCATAGGTTTAAAGCACTTTCAAACACACCTCCGATCCATAAGGATTTGTGATTGTCTAGGGAGCAAGATAAATTATACATTTAATATTATCAATCATTACGCTCGATGAATTATATTCTGACCACATCATACAGTATATAATCATTAATGCGATAATATATTTGTTTATGTGTTTTTATCTACATTTTATGGTTTTAAGTTGTCGCTCAATGCAAAACGAACGGCGGTTCATTGAGAAAAGATTTTACAAAGTATCTTACTAGTATCTTATATCTTGTATCCAAATACTCTACTAGTTTACATTTAAAACATCAAATTGGTTTTCTTAATATCTTTATTTTTGAACCCCATCCTGCTCACACTATAATCCTTATTACCTAACATACCTCAAAGCTTGATTATTGATACTTCCTTTTTAAAAGTTGCATATTTACAAAAGGTTCGATCATATATAATAAAATTTAATCCTTACCTTCGACAAACTTTTTCAGATCATCATTTATAACACTATTTGTAACTTCTGCTAAACGGCCTCCAAGTAAAATACAATTATTCCTAGCATCAGACCAGTTCCGTGAAAGAGGTATAACCGCATAGCAGACATGGTTAAGCACCATCCGACAGGGAACTTGATGTTTAAGAAATAAAACAAGGATAATGGTTTGTATTTATAAGCCACGATTTGCCATGAAATGCTTATTTATACATAAATTTATTGTATTTATGTTGTTTAAAATTTTCAATTCTTCTCATTATTGTGGACACAATTTTATGTAACATCCTACATATGTTTATGTGCATGTTATGTATTCAAAGTGTGCTTCTTGATGCTTATACGCTTATACTGGTAATCAATTTGCTTTTGTGATTCAAAAGAATATATCAATACAATCCTACTAATATAATTAAATACAATTGTCTTAAGACTCATTGCCTTTTAGTGTATTTAAGTGTTTAGCTGATTGTTTACCCAGATAATCATGTTGTGAATAATATTGGTAATCATGTTGTCTTAACACACATATTTAAACTTCATTACATTAGTGGTTATATTCAGTAGAATCCAGTTTTTCGTTAACCCTAATGTTTTACATAGAGAATCAAAAGCATAAATTATAATTCATTAAATATGATATAATTCGAGTATAATTTTGATTTCGGAATGCTATATTTAAAACAGAATTGATGTTAGAATATAACTTAAAGTTTTTGGCCATATCATTCAGAAAAAGTTTACTATTCTGATTTAGGATTTAATATCTATACACTTGATAAAATATATAGCTGAATTGTTAGCAACTTAAAATAGTTGAAACACCAGTTAGGTCATTCAAAATTGTTCGTGGTGATTCTGATGTATATAATTTAACTCTACAAGCAATTGAATACATTCTAAACCTACTTTGCTAACTGCTTCCGATGAAGTACAAGGCAATGGTTAAATTATCATTAATATTATCATTTTCATAATTACTATTATTTTTTTCAAATTGTTAATAGTCTTATTGTGAATATTCTTACCTAACATCTCCCATCTTTCCGTTGTATCTTCGACAATATAGGAAACACCCATCCCTTCCGGCACAAATTCGCACATGGAATTTAAATTATCATAATTCGCTATGCCACATATTTTATCTTTCTTACAGATAAAAGCGCATTCCAATTTGGATTGAGCAGGCATGGTAATACGATATCCCGATGTAGCTCGTAAATGTTGTTTAACATAGAAATATGTCCCCGGGTCACCACTCATAAAAGGAATACACAACGTTGTGAGAAACAATACTATTGCGAAATCACTTGATTTTATTTTAAGCATGATTTGTATGAGTAAATCGACTGTTTTGAAGCCGAAATTATCAAACCATCAAAAATATGTATGTGACTTTAATATCAATCAGGCCTTGTCATTCGTTTATAAATTTAATGTGAATATAATTTACTATTCATTTGATGAAAAACAACATATGTTAAGTGCATCGTATTGTTGAATAATATGTATGTTTCTAGTATACCCATACATGCATGCTAGTTGATCATGTGAAATATATGAGGGACTGACGTCATTTTTATATTTGTTTTACACGATCGAAATAGGAAATAATAAGGCCTTATAAGAACTAATTGTTCCTATTTCTTGGGCTGTATAATTTCGATTACAACCTTGAGGATTTTATTTCTATTTATTTTACTGACATTTATTCTATTAGTAGTTTTTATGGTATTACATTTCATGCAATAACATGCGTAAATGTATATTTAAGGGGCAAACTATAATTGTTATTTCCAGGGATTTATGTCAGTCAATTAAATAGAAATAGAATCATCAAGGTCCTAATCGAAATTGGTCCAAGGAATAGGGAAAATAAGGTCTTATAAGGTCCTCAAGGTCCTAATCGAAATTGGTCCAAGGAATACGAAAAATAAGGTCTTATAATTTCTTATTCCGTTTATTATATGGATTTTTCAATACACTTTGTTCAGTGATAGTTTGGGTTTGTTTGCTAAAGATCATTAGCATTTCGTGTAAGCATGTCGCCCTTTTTAGATCATTCGTCACATTGTTTGAAAGTTTCCAATGACATTTAGCACAAAATATATCGTTGACGTAAGCAGCAATAAAAATTGAATTCAATTGATAATCATGTCTTATATTACAGCAATACATTTTCCATTTAGTGAACATACATACGAATCTTACAAAACCAATATCGGAATTACCCAAGTCCCTTTAAACTTTTCACATTCAGAATGTAATATGCAAATATAAATAAGATAAATGCATACAGGACAGAACATTAGTAAATTAGGATTTTATTAAATTTACATAACGAAGGATTAGATTTGATAAATATTAAAAGTGACATTCTAATTTCACATTACTCTATATTGAGAATATTCGTAACGAATTCGATTATACTCATAATAATGTTGTTTCAATCAAAATCAAGTGATTTCATAATAGTATTTTTGCTCATAAAACTATGCATTCCTTTGATAATTGGTAACTCAGATACATATTTTTATGTTCAACAACATTTACGAGCTTTAGCAGAACATCTCACTACCATTCCTGTTCTTTCAAGACTGGAATGCGGGTCTATCTGCAAGAAAGATGAAATGTGTAGCATAGCAAATTACGGAAATCTCAATTCAATGTGCGAACTGATTAATACAGGGAGAATAGCTTCAGACATAGCCGCTGACACAGAAGGATGGCAGATGTTAGGTAAGTCAATTCAAAATAGGACAGTCAACAATTTGAAGATAATGAACAAACAATGTATGCATAAATGACTTCGTTAATCCATGTTTGAAAATTATTTTCTCGCACATCCTTTCTTTGAAAATGTATAATAAATCGACACAATCCTTTTCATATTCATGAAATGAAAATCAATATTTTCTCGAATCATATTAAGAATGAGTATAAGTTGGTTTGAAGTTATTCAATGCCCTGCCCTTAATTCTATTGTAACAACAATAATATCAATTTGAAACACTCACCAAAGGCACACGCACACAATAAAATTGAATGCATATATATTTGATATAGTTTAGATAATGATTATAATGTTAGACAAAATAGAATCACAATTGTTTTATAATTAGCATTTGTAGTTCAAAGAGTCATATAAAATGCGTTGCTGTCATATCTTCGTTAAATATAAATTTCAAAAACTACAATTTTTCATTGATAACAGTCCTATTGATAAATACGAAAGACAAGTCCGACAATGTCTAACCATGACAACTCAATTACCCTGTAACACCCTGTGTCACATCTTATGACATAATGGTGTAAATATGCTCCTTTTAATAATATAAGAAGTAAATACTAGAAATGTACTACCGCAAAATGGCCCGGGATTTATATAAACTAATCTAAATAGTTTATTCCACAATTTTACCATTTTTAAATGTCAGCAAAATATTACGTTCCAACAAAAAATTATAGACCTACATGTAGCTGAAATTATCAACAAATTATGTATATTTTTTATTGCAACCAGAATTATATGTATTTCCTATTTCATACTCTTTTTTGTCATCTATCATTCATTAGATCTATCTTAAAAAGTGTCTTTATTGTGAGACATAGAAAAAATGTAAATGGATGATATCTTATTGCAGCTGTAATTGTGTATTCGAAATCGAAAAATGATGAGCAATATATTTACGATTTACTGCTTAACAATTCAAATAAAATAGATTAATAAGTTTAAAATTATGCTAGAACGTAATGGGAAAAAATATTTTCGTTTATGTATAATAAATTTACAAAATTCGGTTAACACTATTACATATCGTTTGTTTTAACATTTAATTCTTCATCTCTATGTGTATCTTTCAGTTTACTGGATTGTCTTAACACTTTGGTTTCCACCTGCTATTTAAGACGTTAATTGCCACTTGCTTCATGTATGACGTAACAATTATTTTGCGCAATGCAAAATAACGACGATTGTTGTTACCATGCAAATTCTATTCGATTTCGTTAAAATGCGAGTTTATCATTTTAAATGCATTTTTCTCTGTTTTTGTTTCGTTGTTGGTTGTTTGATTGCTATAACTAATGTTCTGAAATAGGTTAGATACCCAAATGACAGCTATTAAGATTTCGAAGTGGAGCTTATCTTTTATCGCCCATTTCATAGAATTAAAAAGTGTATCAAAATGATATTAACGCACGCTCCTTAAACAATATTTTATGACTTAAGAAATTGGCTAAAACAACGCATTTGAGTGAAAATAATAAAACGATGCTGTTGATTTCTTCACATCTTGCATATATTTGATAGAAACATATACGTGAAATTAAATGCGAAAAACTACATAATCACCATGTGGTAATCGCCCACGCTCAACCGGAAGTAAATTTTAGCAGTAATAGGATTGGTACCCGAAAACATGTGAATTTCATAAAGGCACGGTGAACGCTGCGCGTTCACCCGT
>LQRL01122342.1:79034-90429 GCA_001703475.1 Hydroides elegans
TACTTTCCACAAATATGAGTAAGGTTTGACAAAAGAAAATTAAACAAATGAACACATACGTGCATAAATAAACAAAAGGCTAATAAAACTAACCATCAACGTGTCTCATTATTTACATATAGTGCCCTGTCATACGGTATATAACCATGCTTGCTTTGCGGTCATTCCGCTCCAATTGAGCTGGACTGATTCTCAGAATCATTGTGTGTTCCTTGGAGGCCGTTTAGCAGAAGTAACAAATAGTGAAATCAACGATGCCCTGAAAAGGTTTGCCTGTGGTAAGTATTTTTTTCACATTGTATTTTTATTTTCAAAATTGCAACTTTGACTCAAGGATGCACTTTTTAGAATGGTTTGTGTTGTAACACCTGAACAACTTTATTCATTTACTGTGTTTAATTAAATGGGGTTTAGGGATTTAGAAGCTATGTTTAAAATCATGTGGAGTCCTTAGATTGTTTGAACCTAGATTTAAAATAAGAAATCTTTAGTATGATATCTTATAAAAGCCTCACCAAAATAAACCAGCATTTATTATGCAGAGAACGATAATCTATACTAATAAAAAGTAAATAAACCTCTGTTTATATTAATATTGTCTCATAACTATTTTCATATAATGTCGGTTATGATTACAATGATCATGTAGCCTGATATTTTATCATACATAATAACAATGTTAATATTGTTTGCTAGTGAATCAGCTAAGTTTATGGATCGGAGGTGTAATGGAAGGCGACTCAAACCTATGGAAATGGAAAACGTCCAATCGGTCGATGACGTGGTCTGACTGGTATCCAGGGAAACCGAGCGACAATTCCAAGAATTGCACGGCAATCAACAGGAATTTTCAAGGACTTTGGAACAATCATAATTGTTCAACAGCACATGTGCATGTTTGTGAGTTTGTGATGGATTGAACCATGTATTTAGTGTAAAATGTTAATTATCGTGAGCTTTAATATCGAAAGCCAAATTTCATACAATGTAAAAGTAAATATTTAAGAAGGGCCTTACATTTCCAAAGAATCACACGGCTATTTTTATAAACGGCACCTCGATTATTGAAATAAATCTTATTATCTTTATTATATGAAATATCAAACCTTCGTTTTGAGTACATTTAGATAATGTAAAACGCTTTCAGCGTCTACAGAATGCTAAGCTAAAATCATTTCAACTGAGTTAACATGCGATGTAAACAATACTATGAATCAGACTTTGTTTTTGCTGTTCTCTTATAATGTGATAAAATTAATTGATCTTGAAAATGTGTTTATATATAGGTTATATATTTAGCGAAAACAAATCAGAAAAAAAACAGCTTGATTTGATGAAACTATTTTGCTCCGAAAAAATCAGGCACTGCAGAAGTTTCAATCATACTATATATAAAATAAGGTTTTTGTTTTTTTGCCTACTCTTGATCTTGGATTTGTTCTTATTCTATTGCATCATACAAAACATAGAAAAACATATTGTTGATTTACATGAAACAATAAGAGACTCATAACAAAGAAGAGTGGTTCATAACTTACCTGGCAAATACATGTTATGGAATCTATGAACTGATCAATTAGAAATGATAATTAAATAACAATATTTTACTTTTTTTTTACTATTCAATTGTATAGTTATTATTTGGTTGCCACGCACAATTGTATGAAATATATCAAATTTGTTTATATACTTACAGAATACATTAAATTATATAAATCGAAATAGAAGTAGATTATGCCAATTAAATTGTATACAACATTAAAGAACTAAAATTATTCTTTATGCCAAAACATTCCAAAACGCTAAATTATATATTGTTAATGGTTTATAATTTATATTACAGAGTAGAGTGTCGTGTACGGCAATAATCAAAACAAAATTGTACCACATTTTTGAAATATATCAGCAAATATACTGAAGTAATACTGACGTAATAATTCATATATGTCTAATCAGATAATATTTGGTATTAATATACATTCATATCGTTTCCATATAATTTCATATAATTTCAATAAAATGCTAACTTTAGATATCAAGCTGTATCGAAGGAATATTCATGAAGGGATATTAAAATGTGTGTTCCTGTTATAGTACTTCACTAAAAACTGTAACAAAACTTGAAATTTGAAAATTCGTTTTCTCTGAAATCTAAATGCTTCATAACTAATAACTAAAGCTAGTTTATTCTAATGGAATATTCAATATTGATTATAATTAAGATTATTAAACAATTGCATATTCAATAGTCGATATCGATGGCAATAATTGTAAGATTATACAGAAAAGCAACGATCTACTTTAAACCTTTTAAAACATGGTATGAGATTTGTTCTGGTTTATGTGAATTCATTTCATACAAAATACGATATTCATCGAAACAACGATATCATACCTAAGGAGAGTCAACCCAAAAATGTTACAAACCATCATAGACGTACAAACATGCTTAAGTGTAATTGAACACTTAAGATTGTTATTACGTCCTTTAAGATTCCGGTTCTTTAAAATGCCATTATTTTAATCTAAGTCAGGTCTTTCTTTTTGGATACAAGCTGGCAAAGTGTTAAACCATCGCAAACTCACAAACATGCATAATTTCTGTCGTGCAATCTTGATTTTTCCAACGTCTTTGAAAATCCTGATTTCGGTTCATCAAAATGCAAGTGTCCCCATTTTCGCTAGGTTTCCCTGGATACCAGTCATTCCATGTAATTGATCGA
Organism: Hydroides elegans; assembly: GCA_001703475.1. Lineage (NCBI taxonomy): Eukaryota > Metazoa > Annelida > Polychaeta > Sabellida > Serpulidae > Hydroides > Hydroides elegans. The sequence continues at coordinate 81,758 of LQRL01122342.1, forward strand.
TTTGATGTTGTCCATTTCCATAAGCTTGTAGCGTTTCCCATTTCACCTATAATCCATAAACCGCGTTGATTGTCTAGGTGGCAAGATAAATCATGCAACTGCATATAATCAGTTATAAGGTTTATGAAAATGTAATATCATACACTATATAAACAAGTAATTCCAAGATATCTTTATATAACAATTATCAAAGAAACGGTTACTTCGGAAAAGCTTTCACAAAATACTTGACTGGCATCTCATATTTAGAATCAACATTTTCTCCTAATAACATTATAAACATAAAAGTGGCTATTATATTTATGCTTTTTGGTAAACCATTATTCAATACACAATAATCGCAGAGAACCTTAAACCCTTCCAAGAATTAATAACCAGTTGTTGTTATGTTAAGGTGGTGATGCAATGCATAATTCTATTGGAAGTAACAACAATACAATATATGTAGATCTTGATAACTTAAACAATATCAAGATAGAAAATATAAATAATCATACCATTTGCAAACTTTTTCAGGTCGTCATTAATTTCAATATTTGTTACTTCTGCTAAATGACCACCGAGGAACTCACAATTATTTCGAGCATCATACCAGTTCAATAAGAGAGGTATAACTGCAAAGCAGGCATTGTTTAACACCGTCTGACAGGGCACTGAATGTTTTAAAAGAAACAAAGAGGCTAATAATTTGTTTATGTAAGATCAATGGAAAATCATATAAAGAATCATTTATTTTGTAACACATGACGAAGAACACAATGCCACTTTGTCTTAGGGCATATGTTTTATTATTTGTGTATTCATGTATTTATTTAATTTACTTTTTTTTCAATTCAGCTAATTATTGTAGATAACTTTCAATGAAACTTCATGTTTATGTTTCTTTTGGCTCTATGAAATTTTGTGTGGGCTTATTGATGCTTATGCGCTTATTGACGCAAAATCTTGACTACATATATCCCATCATTCAAAATGTAAAAACTCATGTCGTTCAGTTATTCAAAACAGCATTTAACTCTTGTGATATTATTATTTATTATGATTACATGCATTTAGTATCAAGTGTTTTATTAATATAAGCAGTAGTATGAGTAGTAATAGTAGTAGTTTTATACGATTTTTACTTAGATTAGATTTTCCTTACCTAACAAGTTCCATTCTTCTGTGGTATCTGCGGCTATTTCTGAAACACCCTTCCCTCGCTCTACAAATTCGCACATGGAATTTAAACTATCGTAATTCGCTATGCCACACGTTTCATCTTTCTCACATATGAATGCGCATTCCAATTTTGACCGAGAAGGAATGATGGTAAGATGTCCCGATATAGCTCGTAAATGTTGTTGAACATAAAAATATGTATGCTGGCCACCGGCCACCAATTATTAAAGAAATGCACACATTTACGAGTAACAATACAAGTGCAAAATCCTTTGATTTTTTTCTTTAACATGATTACAATGAGTGTAAACCAGTGGTTTATGACACGTTATAAAGCCATCCAAAATATGTATGTCACTTTAAATATCTATCAGGGCTAATTGTGCATTTTAAATTTGATCATCGTTTTCCAATTATTACAAAATGCATATTATTGGAGCATGCTAAAAGTGTGTGGGACTGGTAGCGTTTTTATATTTGTTTTACAAGATCTGAATAGGAAAAAATAGGCCTTATTAGACCTCATTTTTTTACATTTCTCGAGCTAGATTATTTCACAAAGGACCTTGAGGATTGTATCTCTATTTGATTGAGTGACATTAAGTCAATAAGTAGTTCTTGCAGTACCTCGCGTCTTGAACTAACATGCGTAAAGTTATATATATTGTGTGAATCATAACATGATGTTTTTGTTAAATAAATTGCTTCAATCGATATACGATTCAATTTACAAAAAAATAAGATTTTATGTCGTCGCATTTATTATAATGTTTAATGTGTGTCAAAGTTGATAGTTTAATCATTTGTTTATATTGCGTAGGTATTTTTTTGGTGTGGCTGCTTCATGATTAAGTTCAAATTACACCAATTTTTTTTCAGGCACTGATTAAATTAGGAAACATTTAACCTGAATGGCTAAAAATGTCATAACAACAGCTGTTTTCTTAAGGCACCTGTAAGAATTGTTTTCAAGAACAAAGTAATGCCATGTATTTTTATCATGCGAACGCATTAACGTTGAATGTATTAATTTATATTGCGTATAAACAGTAGGTGAGCTGATTCAAACTAATGTCAATTTATTGCAACAATAATATGATACAACGAAAGAGTATCATTAGATCTGTTCATTCATTTTGCTCAAATGAATTCTAAAACAATTTATGAGACTAAATAATGTTATATAAATTTGATTAAACTATCGGCTAATACGCTTTTACACAAATCACTTTTCAATCATTTCTGAATCTTTTTAATAAAAAACAAATTTGGTGTAATTTGATTTTAAGAAAATTACCGAGTCTAGCTAGAATTCTAAAGTTCTAGCAGTTTTTGAACTTAGGGCTTAATTTGATATTTTTTGGCAACATGTAACTAGTAAGAGGTCTATGAATGTTAATTTTTATAAGCTTTCTAAAATTTGATAATAGCCTTTTAAGCTTTGCTTCAGTTGATATTATTATCAATTATATTGTAGCATGTTGAAAGCATGTTTTAATTGCTCAAGTGCATTGCATTGGATTGCACTTTTAATCAAAATTTTGAGATTAAGACGTCATGTAAAACTAAAATATACAACAGTCATTAAAAAATAGATACTAATATATATATTATTTCAATTTTATTTATATCATCTTCTCCTTATAACGGGTGAATAGTTTTAAAAATCTTATTTGCCACACACTAATAAATAGAAAACACATATAATCTACTTAGATACAGAATACATGTCAGGTGTTCACTGAACATATACAAAAATCGATTAACGAATCATGCAAAATGAAAATACTGCCACTTACATAAACCTGTTGATATTTCAAAAAATATATATATTTTCAGTAATATTCTCAATGGATAATATTTTTATAAATATCGATTCAGATTTTGTTGTACGAAACAATTTTTTACCATATCAAGGAGTAGAACATAATTATAAAAACATAATTGTAGTACATCGTTGATGAACATGCCACGCATTCTTTAAACATATAGATTGCATTGTATAAGTCTAAAACACATCAGTTTGATAAATGTTTGTACAATCATAGGTCCACATCTCCACCAGATATTCTAAACTTAAAAATTCGAAATATTTTCAACATTAAGCGTTAAGCTATATCGAAACTGAATGAAGGCTAATACAAATAAAGAGAGGCATAAGCGAGATACAATTGACATATTATAATCTAAATAAATACTAAATATTTAGATTATGATAAACATCCATTCAGGTTATAGTATGTTCTTTTAGGTTTTTTACTGAGCGTGGAACGCCAAATTATTTACTCAAATTTTATCGAAAAGAATACTTAGTATTGCACATAAGCAAGATGTTTTAAGTAATTAAACTTCAAATTTTGTTTTTCGATGTGCTTACAATAATAACCGTGTGAGTCAATAGAATAGTATGTGCAAGTTTAAAACCAATGTTTTATAATTGTTTGGATTCGTTTCTGGTATATGTGTATCTATTTAACATAAAACATATAATCGAACTACTCTAATGCCAAACCTAAAACATTAGCATTTAGGACTAGATTAATGTTTCAAACCATCGCAAACTCACAAACATGCATAGTTACTAACGAGCATTCTTGATTTTTCCAACGTCCTTGATAATCCTGTAAGCGGTTCATATAAATGCAATGATTCCCATTTGAGGTCGGTCTCCCTGGATACCAGTCGTTCCATGTTATCGTCTCATTGGATGTTGTCCATTTCCATAGGTTTGAAGCACTTTCAAATACACCTCCGATCCACATACCTCGTTGATGGTCTAGGGAGTAAGATAAATTATACATTTTATATAATAGATTATTAGGTTCGATGAGTTATATTCTGACCATAGAGTACAATAAATATAATTAGAAATGCGACAATATATATGTGCCGCGTGTTATCTAAATTTTATGTTTATTAGTTGTTGTTTATAACTTATCTTATATCTTGTATCAAAAATGCTACTAGTTTGCATTCAAAACATCAAATAAGTTATCTTTATATCTTTATCTCTAAACCCCATTCTGCTCACACGATAATCCCTTTATCTTAATAACCTCAAAGCTTGATAACAGAGGTTTGCTTTTAAAGAGTCATATGTAAAAAAAAACCCTCACCTTGAACAAACTTTTTCAGATCATCATTAATAACACTATTTGTAACTTCTCCAAAGCGGCCTCCAAGAAAAACACAATTAGTCCGAGCATCAGACCAGTTCAGTGGAAGAGGAATAAGCGCAAAGCAGGCATGATTAAGCACTGTCCGACAAGGAACTATGTGTTTAAGAAATAAAAAAAAGGATACCGATACTGATTAGTTTTTATAGACATATGATGGGATACGATATGTTTATTAATACATATTTTTTATTTCTTTTAAAAAGTTCTATTTTTCTCATTGTTGTAAACACAATTCAATGTAACTTCCTACATATGGTTTTGTGTGTTTATTGCTGTATTTAACGTGTGCTTCTTGCTGCTCAAACGCTTACATGCGCTTTCATGAAGTACCGGACTATGTTTAAAATTATCATTATTATTAACACTATCAGCATCATTTATTTTCTAAATTGTAAATAGTTATATTTGAATTTATATTTAGTTATATTTTCTTACCTAGCATCTCCCATCTTCCCGTGGTACTTGCGGCTATGTATGAAACAGCCATCCCTTCTGGCACCCATTCGCAGATGGAATTTAAATTATCATAATTTGCTATCCCACACTTTTCATCTTTCGTACAGATAAATGCGCATTCCAATTTGGACTTAGCAGGCATTGTAGAACGATATCCCGATACAGCTCGTAAGTGTTGTTTGACATAGAAATATGTGTCCGGGTTACCAATAATCAAAGGAATGCATAACATGATGAGTAACAATAAAATAGCAAATCCGCTTGATTTTATTTTAAACATGATTACTGTTTTATACCCAATTGTTTAAGACAATGGACCTTATGACACCAGTCAAAATATATATGTCGCTTTAATATGAATCAAGTCTTTGTTGTTTGCGAATGTCCTGTGTTGCGAATTTCCTGTGTTTGCGAATGTAACAAAAACTTAATTAATATAAATTGATTTAAAAATCAATATTTTCAATGTCAATCGTCTTGTTTTCATGTATCTTAAAACTGCGTAATTGCCTATTATTTAAAGCCTGTGAAATGTTTGAGGGACTGATATTTGTTTTGCTAGTTGATACGTACAAAACCATATCTTACTTAGAAACGCACTGATTAGTCCATAAATCATAATGACAGAGTTAATCAATGAATTTCATTGTAAGTTATTGCCTACGTCAACGCTATAATTATTTTCTCTATAAGTTAATCCTAGCCTACACGGTTTGACAGTCTTTGCAAAATAAATCTGAAATTTAAACGTTCGAATGGACGTCACCGGAGTGGTTTATGTTCAAATTGATAGAGTTTGTTCGAAACCTTTAGATATTAAATGTTCAAGTGTTTTCGAATTTTCTAATATGTCTCCATGACCCGACAATTAAACCTAAGAATTCTCTTTTTTTCAAACAAGGCAAGGAATTGTTTAGAAAATACATCGTTCAAACTCAAATAAACTGCGGAAAAATCATGTTGACCCTCCATAGAAATTTAATGTATTTTGTGCGTTGGGTTTCCATTTTAAATGGAATATACTTGGTACCTGAAAAAAATACTTGGACTCGTTCGTACCCCAAAACAAACATAAATGATCATAGCTTTTAGACTTGTCAGTCGTCGATCTCATCATCCGACTGTAAATTAATGAGCACGTGAGGGATTAGTGTTAATCAGTTATATGTCCAGTATTTCTGTTCCTCGACGTTGATGGCATGACGGACACATATACTATATTGTTCACTGGTGTCAAAACCTCAATACACAATTTTTTTAATTTGGTCTCATTTAAATGTTGGATTCTACTTCAAAACAGCTAAACGCAAGTCTACCAAGAATCTATAGTGAAATAATGATATGTGAGAGCTAGATTATTTATGAACATGCACAAAACATGCACACAAGAATAACATGAATGGCTTACCTCACTGGTAGTATATTACACTATAACCGCATAGAATTCCGAATACTTTTTAAGCAATGAGGGCTTTGGCAGCGTGTCAGTATATGATAACCACGACACCAAATGACTTTTACGCGAAAAGTCAACTCATCCTTAAATAATTTATCCATTAAACGATCTCCCCCTTTATGTTTTATTCAATTTAAATGATAAATATATACGAAAAAAGCATTTAGGTAATGCAATAAAATCACACTTCTGTGATGGATTGGAATGGAAATATGGAGACAAAGCAAAAGGGTCAAATTAATTCGTCCTCACTATAGAAAAACAAAGTTTCGATAAATGCAAAAAGGATCCATATAATTAGCAGAAAATGATCAATTAATGCCTTATACGACCTTATGTTTCCTATTTCTTTCGCAAATTATCATTTTTATTGCGACCTTGAGAAGTTTATTTTTGTTTGATTTACTGACATTAAGTCCATTAACAGTAATAATGGTGCTGCATTCCATGGAATAACATGCGTGAATTAATATTTAATGGGTATGCCGTTACTTGATATGTTTGTAATTGAATTTTTAATCAATATACGCGTCAATTCACTATACAAAATACCTTAATGGTGTCTCCTCTATTCATTCATTCAACCTTGTATCTATTTAATAGTTGTCTTTTGAGTACATTCGATAGCTAATCTATCTGTTAATGCGTGGGTTGTTGTTTCCACCATGTTTCTACCATGTTTTGAGGCATTGAATATCAAAGTATATATGTTCTTTTTGTAACCTAAATGAACAAAATCGTCTTTATAACGGCCGAGTGCCTGTTAAAATCTATCATGAGAACGTAGTCACCTTGAACTCAGTTATTGATATAGCACAGTATCAGTAAAAAGAGCTAATACCAACTAATGCCATTATATTGCCGCATCAATATGATAAATCGAAACGGTATCATTTGAGCTGATTAATAATGTTAATAAAGTATGTTTAAATAAAGTCTCGAGCCTGACATCCATTTAATACTTTGTCACTTTCATGGGCGAGTGGACAAAATCCCCGCATTCTTGATATATTAAAATATTAATGTTTTCAACAGTTAATTTGAAAAATAAGATAAGCAAAGTTTATATACTTAACAATGCTCTGTTCATGGCATAACAGATCATGTTTGTTGCTGTGATCGGATTAGATAGATGCATTTTTAATGTTCTATTGTGTGATATTTCGTTACATCAAATACAAATCGCCTCACATTGACACACATTGATCCTTAATCCGATCGCAGCAAATTGAGTGATGTGTTACACATGGTAGAACTGATGGCATAGTGTTATAGTTTTATATTTGTTATATATCCGAAGCGTAATAAAAGTAATAATTGATGAAAAGAAAAAAATATCAAATGCGGGGATATTGTCGACCTCGTCAAAAATATCGCGGGGATTCTGTCCTAGCTGACCGAATCGCGGGGATTTTGTCCGCGAGGGGTTTTGTTCGCCGGGGATTCTGTCTTAGAACCCAAATATATTACTACCTTACAGATTTATTCTGTTGAAATGACTATTTGATTAAATATAACACCTTTATAGGAAGCATAGATGTTGAGCACTGAGCTGTATGTATACATTTGGCTGTATATAATCTAACTAACCCAAGGGTCATATTTTACCTTTTTCATCAATATTTGACCTTTTTAATGTATTATCAATGTATATTTTTCAAAGTATTTGAATCATATCCTTGATGAATTTGCCAAGCATTATTTTTAAATTATGGATTGCATTTCGCATGTCTTGATTGGATCAGCTTGTAAAATGTGTGTACAATCATAATCTCTAACAGACATTTAAAACTAAAATGCAAAACTAAATGGAACTATTTTCAACCGTAAGTGTTAAACTGTATCAAACTTGAATAAAGGATTATTCAAATAATAAGAGCCCTCGGCTGGATACAATCAATATATGATAATATATGTAATAAATACTAAATATTTAGATAATGATAAGTATACATTCAAGTTATAGTATGTTCTCTTAGGTTTTTTTCCTGAGCGTGGAACGCCAAACTTTTTACTCAAGTCATATCGAAATGATTACTTAATATTAAACATAATTAAGATGGTTTAAAGGTAATTTAACCTCATATTTGATTGTCGATGTGCTTATAATATTTACAACGTGTTTGCAAATGTTGTAATATTTGATATATTTGGAATCGTTCCTTGTATATGTATACTTATTTAACACAAAACATAAAATCAAACTACTCCAATGTTATACTGTCATGCATTAGCTTTGAGACTAAATCAATCTTTCAAACCATCTCAAACTCACAAACATGCATAGGTTCTGTCGAGCATTCTTGATTTTTCCAACGTCCTTGATAATCCAGGTTGCGGGTCATCATAATACAATGATTTCCATTTGAGGTCGGTCTACCTGGGTACCAGTCGTTCCATGTAATTGACTGATTGGATGT
>LQRL01122356.1:4154-14261 GCA_001703475.1 Hydroides elegans
TTTAGACATGTATTCTATGACATAAGAACATTCCAAATATCTTTCAATAATTGATATATTCATAATCTTGGATTGATGAAAAATTATAATAACACAAAGAAACAATCGAATTTCGCTTATTACGTTAAACAATGAATGTCGTCATAATCACCTCGAAAAGATCAGTTGCCATATAGATACTGAGAAAACAATAGTGAAGATTCAGCAAAAAGAGTTTATACGCAGTTCAAAATAGTAAGTTGAATGTATATATTCATTAGATCTCATAATAAGTTCCAATGTATTGTATTTAAGATTTTATGTGATTGACAATTTTGTTAAATGTATACCAATGTGTCGTTATAATAAGGATTTTTGGAAACAAATAAAATTGAAATTGAAAATTGAGTTTGAAATACTACATTTACCAATTACAACTGTGAGTAAAACTTAAAAATTATACATTTGATTTGTCTTAAACTGAATGAGCATAATAGCATAATGTTTAATACTTGAATGTATGATAAATATTCATTTCGATAAGTATTATTTGTATATTCTAAAGCAATGTTTTTTTTCTCCCTCGCCTATATCTTGTTTGTTTAGATACCGAAAACCAATCGATTAGTTATTTTATAATTCAGTTATAGATTCTTTCAGGCATTTAAATGTTCTCAAAACTCGTCTCTTTACTGCTCTAAGCTGGAGAGTAAGAAAACTTGAAAAACCTTTTTGCACCATTTTATTTTTTCAAATAATAACATTGTTGTTTTTCGTGTCTGTAAAATAATTTGCAAGTATCTGTAATGTTGTTTAATAGTGGTTTTCAAACTTAGCTATAGTACGGAACTTCAAACCCAGTTTCAAACCACTTAATTATTTAACACCACTAATCCCATATAACTGATACAAATAATTTGTGCCCCATCCCCCGTAACCTGGTAACGGTTAATGTTTTAAGATATTATTTATTGCTGCATCTCTCTGAAGTAAATGATAGTCATTTTGTTGAATATTCTAAGTATATAGAAATTATCTTTAAACCCCTTGTAGACTCTAGTCTATGTCAAACAAGCCATCGTAGAGGGCCAAGCCCCCAACCTTCCAACCAACAGCTTCCAGTCCCCACCCTACCCTTTTCTGCATCCCCGCCTATGTTTTAACTTTTTAATATTTATATTTTACCATCATCTTCTCCGTTATTCCCTCATCCGTTATTTTTCTAAAGATCCAATACATGTATTTCATTTTTGATCATGAAAGAATAAAGGCTATATTTTCGTAGTTCTTAAATAAAAAGAATGCATCTAAATTGAGCCTCCTTTATATGTTAATTAAAAACAAAAAAAACTAGTGTTTATTAATAAACGGGTAAAATTATCATAATAAAACATCATTTTTAAATTTTAATTATAAGACATTTTTTGATAAAATCATTATTTTGTGATGAATACAACATCTAAATAGTTATTGGTGAAAATTTGAAATCAACCGATAAGTTAATTACATCTTACGCAAATTTCAATTGTCGCGCTTTTAATCCATTGTTAACAAGTGAACAATGAATTAATTGCGTCACAATTAAACTGTTACTTGTTGCTGTTGCTTAACATAATTATTGCGTTATAATTGTGCGTGTCATATATCTTCGAAAAAGTTGCAAATTTTCATCTTAAAAGCAAAATTCCGAACTTATTATTCATCATTTAAAAAAATTAAAAGGTCGCACATCTATCTTGATACTTTTTACACATTCCTTCCCACTGATGTTTATACCTACATGCTACCGTTTTTGTGCTAGGCCTTGACGAAACTTTTTTTGGTCACTTTTTAGGTCCAAAAAATGAAGCCGTTCCTATAGCCCCCTCCGGGCCCCTAGGCCCCGGTTGGGGGCTAAAAAGCATTTTAAGAAAATTAAAATAATTGAAATCATAAGCAACTTGTAGATTCTATCTCTGTTTGGAGAGTGCTCACATAAGATAGTGATTTCGTTTATCTCATCACCCCTATTGTTCAAATAATTAAACAATGAAAATTGAGTATAATTCAAAGTGACAATGCAAATCTAATTATTACGTCAGAACAATTATTGTCGTCATAATCGAATCCATACAAACCAGTTGCCATACAGACTCGTGCAGACTCAATACAGACCATAGATACTACATATTTCGTAAGATATAAAGTAATCAATTAAAACTGTGAGTATACATACAAATTTGATATATATAAATTACTGAATTAACATAATTTGATTTGTTTAATGTTTGGAGATGATTAGGTAATCACTTGCACGTGGTGTATGTAAATTCTATGGTATTGAAGAAAACTCATGAATTATTTCCTCATCCCAAAAGGATAATATTTATATTTTTAAAAAGCTCCATTGTTGAATGATGAGTATAGCTTTAACCATCATTGCCTCTAAATTCTTAATGATATATAAAGTATAATGGGAATACCCATCTGGGCATTTTGTTAAAATTGCAATATTCTATGCAGTGATTTAGTTTAATTGTGTATATATTGTTTTATTTGTACTAATTCTGATTTAATAATTTAATTTAAAAACAATGCATAGCTGTTTGCATGCAAATGTATACATGTAACAGTATATATTATTTCAAATAGTTAATTTTATGAATGGCATTCCTGTTATAATTACATGAAATGTTTTTCAGACGAAAAAAAAGATTCGGGTTACCGAGTCTTTTTTTATCGTTCTCGAAACGCATTTCATTTCAGTTTTTATGTCGAAACACACACCATGAATCTTTTTTTACGCACACGAACAAATACAAATCGTAATACATGTAATGAATTTATCAAACATTTACCCTATTTTGCACGATTTCACATAACTTCACGCACTCAAGATGCTCATGTATTATCGTCCAAGGATTTGCAATGTTCGAAAATGTTCTAAATGTTCTAAATGTTCAAAGTTAAAACATAATTTAAGGTACATGTATATGTACATGTACCATTATGGTAACGTCACTTTGAACGTTTGGTGGATATGACGTTCAAAATGTTCTAAGGTTCAAAATTCATACTAATGCTTTTTAGATTTGGAAAGTTTATATAGTGTCTACTTTTGTTTTTATATCTTTTTTTTATGTACTAAATAAATAACATTGGTCTTTTAGAATATAAGATAATGCATAAAATAACGTTATCGTGGCATAATAGTTATTGATAAAACATTACATACACGTCACAACAATTATTGATAAACCATTACATACACGTCATAACAATTCGTCCATTTTTTCGCGAAGTGACGAATAGGCTTTTTTCCCATTTTGAGATATAGGCAAAAGAATATCTTACCATTTTCAAACGAAATTATCATATACCTTATCGTTTACCTTATTAAGTTACCTAAATAATAAATGCATATACATTATCAAACACCTTATTATGTTTCCTAAAGTAATACATGCCTTGAAATACCATAAATTTCATTTTATTACTGCAATGACGTCATCAAACTTATTCGTCACTTCGCAAAAAAAATATTAAATGCCAACAATATCTCAAAAACTAAAATAGATAGGATATTGAAATTTTCGCATTTGAAAGACATCATTAAACAGTGTTCAAATTTGGTGTTAACTCAAAATCGTTAAAAATGCCTATTCGTCACTTCGCGAAAAAATGGACGAATATTTTACGTCACAATATTTTGAACGCATGCCATGGATTGTGTTCGTATCGAACAATGACACTTGTCTATCAACCTATTGATAAACCTGTCAAAATCATAGGGAAACTACACTGTTACATCGTATAGTTTTATTAACTTTGAACCCTAGAACATTTTGAACGCTTTCTTATCAAACGAATCTTAATATTATTTATGACTCATTTCATGCTCGTACTTTCATTTTCTTATATGTCCCTTAATTTCAACTTTGAACATTTAGAACATTTAGAACATTTTCGAACATTGCAAATCCTTGGACATACCTCGTATTATCTCATATCATGTTCCGCCTTTCGATGTTCCATTTTTCTATCGAAAACATGCATCTTTCGATAAACAAATCGAAGCGATAAAACCTTTAAAATGTACAAAAGTTGTACAAAGAAGGTTTAAATTTACAAAAGTAGTTTAGAAATAAACAACCATTACTTTTGTTGAACGCTTATTGGTTTGCTTATGGATTACCTATGCTAATATCTGACTGTAACTTGATCGTCGGATCTTACTACTGACTATTTCACTATACAATAATCAATTGTGAATAGAACGCTTTGGTTTCTATTCATAAATAGTTGTATTATTGTTTGTGATAATGATCACAAAAGCCTGAATATGATTGCATTTCAAGCCTGAATTGAGCATGGTTAGCAATCCTTTAATATAATGAATGTTCGATACGTCATTATGTACTCGGGCATTGTGAATAATGGGCTATCGCATAAGATCGCACTATGACCGTTACCAGGTTACAGCATGAAAGAAGCGCCTCTTGTAGGGTTAGATGGAAATCCTATATGAGCGCACAACAGCTCATTGGTGTATATTAATCGCCGAATCCAAAATGTCAACTTTGTTCCTTGAAAAAGGAATAAAGACGAAATATCTTGCCCTTACTCGCTTTTGAAGACTGCTTTAGGAAGGTGGAACATTTGATACAGTTACCGGATGTCTGACCGGTTGCCCTAAATCGAACTGGTATCAGGACAACTCACCCAAAAACCAACTCATCCAAAACCCAACTCACCTAAATAAAATATTTTCTACTCACCCGAATGCCTGGACAACTCACCCAAGTTTTTGGTCAACTCACCCAACTTTGTTGGACAACTCACCCAAGTTTTTCGTCAACTCACCTAACCCTTTTGGACAACTCACCCAACTCTCACATAATATGAAAAAATATCGCGTATTTTTCATTGAGTGGCTGTTTATAAATAAATAAATAAAATGGATCAGTGAGACTGATTATGGCCTCCGCTTCTTCAACAAAAGCTTAAAATTGGAAAAAAAAAACACAGGGAATTTAATTAGAAAATCCATCTAAGGAACCAACACGTTATCACTCTTTCGTATACAATATAGGTATATAAGCTTTTCAGATTCGTATACCATATGTGTATACGAAAGCCCTCTTTCATATACTATATATGTATACGAAAATATATCTATATAAGTCTTTTGATATCCCAAATGCTATTTTAAAACACAATTTCGTTCACATTTACATAACTTATATAACAATAATTCACATACAAACTTACGCAAAATAATATTATTTGATTATTTACGAAAAGCCTGATTACAAGACGACCTCACGTTTCCTTACCTTGTCAAGATATAAATAATGAAATCAAAACGTTTAGCGAGATATTTAAAATGTTTATGATCCTTTTCGAACGGGTACGTCTACATTGATCAAATCTAGTTTTTAAATCCATTTTTAGGTACCAATATTTTGTTTTATGTTTGGTGACGTAATAATTTTCTTTCGATTATTATGTCAAGCAGTTTATTGAATCACTGCCAGTCCATTGTTACGTAATAAACCCGATTGGAATAATTCAAACAAATTTGAAAGAGTGTTGTCTTTATACTCATTCGAATTAACTAGCAAATTTAACTCATTTTGATTATAATAAATTGTGTTTATCAAATTATCTGAATTTCCTGACGTAATTAAATTTCCTTCGAATATTAGAATATTATGTCAAACAGTTTATTAAATCACTGTCAGTTCATTGTTACGTAATAAACCATACTCAAATGAATCCAAATATATTATTTTTGAGTTTCACTGGTAACCAAAGATAAATCAAAATAAATTTTCCTGAACGGTGGTTTTATTAATTAAATATTTTTTTTATGCTCGAGTCTCAAAACTTATTTTGGATATTTCAATGCTTTAACATTTGAAAGTCAGACATGTTTCAATTGATTTATGATTATATTGGAAATAGTGTTTAAAGGGGTCATGATCTGCATTTTCCAGGTAATCAGAATCCATATATAACTTGGCTTATATTTGTTGTAGAACAAAAGTAAGTACATAATTAGAATCAGATGGATTAGTTTCAATAAGAAAAAACTGAATTTGTTAATATAAACTCAAAGAAAAATCACCATTTCATCGCATCCCTACCATTTCAAGACAACACACGTATCTCAAATTTTCATGCGAAATCGAGAGATCTTTTTTTTTCAATCGAACATATTCGTTATATAGTTTTATCATCGAGTCGAGTAAATTATTCTGAACATTTATATACCATAAACTTGAGAATCCAACATGTATTCCTTATTTTATGGATATATTGGGAATTGCTTGCCGAGGGGCCATAATTAGCATTGTGTAGTCAATCAGAATTCATATATAATTTGGCTAATCTTTATCGTTAAACAAAGGAAAGCACATATTTAGAAACAGATAAATAAGTTTTATTCAGAAAAATAAGAATTAATTGATAAATAACTCAAAGCAAAATAACGATGTCATATTATTCCTACCATGTCTAGACATCAAAACATAGCGTAAATTTTCAAGTCAAATCAAAAGATTTTTTCAAATTAAATATATTCGTTATAGTTATTTGTCATCGAGTCGAGTTCATTATTATGAACATTTATTTGCCAAAAACTTGAGAATCGACAGAGTATTTGTTATTTTATTAATATATTGGGAATGGATTTCCGAAAAGTCAGAATCGGCATTTTCTAGGTTATCAGAATTCATATATAATTTGGTTAATATATGTCGTAAAACAAAAGAAAGCACATATTTAGAATCAGATTTATAAGTTTCATTTAGAAAAATAAAAATTAATTAATAAATAACTCAAAGCAAAATAACGATTTCATATTATTCCTACCATGTCTAGACATCAAAACATAGCGTCAATTTTTTTTTTGAAATAATTATATTCGTTTTAATTATTTGTCATCGAGTCGAGTGCATTATTATGAACATTTATATACGGAAAACTTGAGAATCGACAAGGTATTCGTTATTTTATGGATATATAGGAATGAATTTTCGAAGGGTCAGAATCGGCATTTTCTAGGTTATCAAAATTCATATATAATTTGGTTGATATTTGTCGTAAAACAAAAATAAGCACATATTTATAGCCATGAAAATAAGTTCATAAAGAAAAAATGTAAATAAATAACACAAAGCAAAATAACGATTTTATATAATTCCTACCATGGTTAGACTACAAAACATAGCTCAAATGTTCAAGGGAAATCGACAGAATTGTTTTTTCAATTAAATATATTCGTTATAATTATTTGTTTTCAAGTCGAGTACATTATTATTAAAATTTATATACCAAAAAATATATCATATTTTGCAAGTCCCTATGAAGCTTCTAATTTGGTGCTGATTTCTTATTGGCTGGTTAACATGTGTCAATCAAACAATTATCAATAGAGTTGGGGGCGGAGTAGGCGGGCATATTGTAGATGTAAATATGACGAATTTATTGCGTCAAAGGGCAAATGGTGCGTTCGGAAAAGTCGGTCTTATTTTTTGTTGATTAGGGTGCATTTACACGGGAGCAAACTAGCCTTCAAACCAAGCTTCAAACCAACTAAGGTAAATGCGGCAGTTAAGTTTTCATCTCTCAAAATTATCTATTCTCATCAGCTTCAAACCACTTCAAACCAACCTTCAAACCAAAATTGTATTTCAGGCTAAGTATTACATGTATTACGTGAGTTAGTTTTGGTTTGAAGGTTGGTTTGAAGGCTGGTTTAAAGGATAGCTAAAAAACCGCTTCAAACCAAAATAAATTATTTTGACCGCCGCATCGACCTTAGTTGGTTTGAAGCTTGGTTTGAAGGCTAGTTTGCTCCCGTGTAAATACACCCTTAGGAAAATCGCAAGCGCGAAATGTTGTCATTTCAGTCAAGAAATATATTTTAGATAGACTATATATTTCAAAAATTAATAAGAATATTATATACGTAAGTCTAATCTCAGAGATCTTGCCTGTAAAAAAATATTTGTAGGCAAATATGGTCTAGATAAATATGCATTTGATTTCATTTCACAGAAAAATAGCCGATGTATATGCTCTATGAGCATAATATCACTCTTTTGGTGTTTTATAACAGTTATTCATTGCGTTTTACCATAGAATGAAGGATATAAAACAATGTATGCAAATATATTTTCTTATACATATATGGTATACGTAAAAGGGTCTTCGTATACATATATGGTATACGAACCTGAAAAGCTTATATACCTATATTGTATACGAAAGAATGATAACGTGTTGAAGGAACGTCTTCCTCACAACGTATTTTTTCATAACGTCTATCTCACAACGTCACAGCGTCTAACTCACAACGTCTTTCTCACATACGTTTTCCGTTTTCCTTACATACGTAGTCCTCAAAACATCATGATATACTCGTAATCTTTCTGTATGTGCCTAAGTTCTAAAATCACCATTTTTCAAAAATCGCCAAAATTTAAGCAACGCTTCAATATATGATCTTTCCATACGCCAAAGGACAATGAAATCTTTCTAGGGATACCCGAGAATTCGTCCGTACAATTTACTACCATCAATAATTACGCAAAGTCCCAATATCGGCATTTCTTGAAAATTCGCTAAAATTCTTATTTTAAAATTGTTGGATTATTTTATGTTACCTCAGAGTGAATATAAAAAAAATAATACACCTATGCACAGCTTCAATATATGTTATTTCCACGTGCAAATGGAAAACGAAATCCGATTAGAGATAGTCGAGATATGTTTCGTACAAGGATGTGCCTAAGGTGACGACATATAGACAGACGGACAGACGTGGCTCAATGGTCTTATACTCCCATAAACTCATAGAAAACTTTTTTTCGATTTTTTTAGAGCTCAATTATTTCTTGAAGTGACGGACAAACAGCACTGAATACTATATAGTCCTCCACTTCACGCTTACGCGGTGGCGGATGACTAATAAGTCGCTAATGCGAATTTAAATACAAATAGTTTGAACATCACAGAATTTATCGAGATATTGGTGTCCCAACAGATTAAGTGTCCAAATGAATTGCTTGGCTCTCAAAACATGATTTTAATTATCAAAACTGCACATTTCAACAAGAAAAATGCTCCCGAAGTAATTTTTTAACTTTTCTAACATTTGTGGAGTTGTCCAAAAACTACGGTGAGTGGACCAATTTATTTGGGTGAGTTGGTCACAACATGGGTTACTTGGTTTTGTGAGGGTGAGGTCCAATCAAACTCACTCAAAAACCAACTTACCCAAGTTTGGACCAACTCACCTGTCAAAAAATTGGTTAGAATAACCTATCTTATACTGTCCCCTATTGTGGAACTGCCCTCGTGGTACAACTGTATGTTATTTAATGTACCAAGTCAAATCACAGCATTAGACTCTATTATCTCAAATATCCGTAAAACATTTTCGTATATAACCTATACGATGTACTTGGCCTAGAACATTCTATAACATTCAAGATTCTAGAAGATTCTACAGACTTCTACTCCATTCATGAACCCGAATAATATTTACAAAACACCATATATTGAAACAGTAAACAGTCAAGGTCCAAAAAGAACATAAACACAATATCTTATGGAATATAAACGACTCATAACATACAATATAAACATAAAACGTTATAAAATGCATATTAAAAAAAAGGTTCCTGACATCATCAAAAAAAATGATCAACTCATCCAATTACTTCAGATTCGAAAAATAACTTCTTTTTTTTTCAATGTATTTTGCTTTACAGCACTTGTTTCCCTGCACGCATAAGATTTTCTGAGTATAGACTTTAACAGGGTTCATACAATTTTTCCAGAACAAAATTCCATGACTTTTCCATGACATTTTCCATGACAAAAGTCACTATTTCCAGGACCCATAAAAATGATTTTTTTTCGTTAATATTTTTTGCAACATATCATATTATAACCACAGTACAAACGTGATTCGATAAAAATACATATTTTTTTAATTAAGCATATTTCGCCCTTGATAATCGTATGAATTTTCCTCTGCTATTGGATAAATGTAGAATATGTCACAATATTCTAACATTGAATGCGAGCGCCGAAGGCGCGAGCGCATTTTTTAAAGGCATTCAAACATTTTATTTT
>LQRL01122359.1:8187-21604 GCA_001703475.1 Hydroides elegans
ATTAAACACTATGGTTTGACTCAATTATGATGCGACACATCTAATAAATGCAGCCGGAAGTATTTATTTAGATTAGTTATTCATATTTCATTTAATACGGCATCTAGAAAGAAAATCGTGTTAAAATTGACCAAACCAAATTTTACGATACTCGATATAAGTATGAATATTGTGTTAATGTAAAAGAAAAACAGCATGAAAGTACAATATCTAATATCGCAAAAGTTACAATTCTACATGTTATGTTATCACAACTGGTTGATGTGGGAAAAGCAAAACCAGTTATAAATCTGCAAATCAAAATATGCTCCATTTAAACTCCTTCCCCTTAAAATTATAGAATTTGGTCTAATGGTTAACCCTTCTTGTCAATAGAATATAGTCTAGACACATCCAGGGGCCCTTACACCAAGCGAACATTTTCAAAATTCTGCAGCTTTTCGAGGCCATATCTATAGCAAATCCTACCACTATAGGTGAAGTCAATACACCAACGTGCATTAAGTGTTTTTGGTTGGTAATAAGGTTAAACTCAAACAGAACATGTACAGGCTAAATGTAATATATAGACAATAGTTTACAGCTTCAGGGTAAAAACAAATCGCGTCAAAAAGTTTATGTTTTTCTCTCTGAACAAAAAATGCAAACCTCTGTCAAACACACACAAAATACATCAGGACAAATTTGGTATGTTGTAGCATAGCGGTATTTTGTTTGAACCATTATATTACCAAGGATATCGAAACTACTATCATTAGAGTTTAATAGGTGATTTAATACGAAACCATTTATATGAAAGCAACAATATTTTTAAGTGTTTGAAAACATCACTTGCAATCTGATTCATAAAAGTTCGATTACCTACAAAATAAACCCTTTTCGAGGTGAGCTTGTATAGCCCATATGAAAAAAGCGTATGTTTGTGTAAATATAAGGATTTTTCTATGTATATGAATCTATCATAAGCTGACGTAAGATGGTCAAATTGTTTAACTTCCAATTCGTGTAGATACGATAAAACAACTTAAATGTCTTAGGTTCAACATTGATTTGTGGTGATGGTCTTATGATAAAAGGTTGTTCGATTAATAACCTTCTTAATCATATTTTATATCGAATGGACGTATTGGTACCACATTAAAAACAATGGTGAATCGACGTCAATGGCATTTCGAAATATTCTTACGCAATAAATGATCAATTCTTTCAATATTAACGTCGCTCACTTGCGTTATAGCCTTAACAGGATGACCCAATTCTGAATATATTACGACAAAAATTCCCATGATCATAATAATACTGGCAATATCCTCAATTATGCCTGTCCAACAGTTTTCCGATTTTCAGTCATAGTGTCAATTCAGACATTTTCAATAAGGTTTTGAGCATTTTCATTAGATTGTTTACAATCGATGTAAAACTATTTTACGTGAAATCTATACAGGTGGTGTTTTGAGATTGAGATTTTGGGCTCTTTCATTAGATTGTTTACAATCTATATAAAACGATTTTTATGTCTCCGGTCTTTACACATTGTTTTCTTAATAACCGAAAAACCACCCACATATCATACATATTCAATTGATCATCGGGTATCTATCGTTCATTGTTATATTTTGATTTATTATGCCCCCTCAGGTACGCAATGCTCGTGGGTCGGCCGCCCTTCGAGACGTCGACGCTGAAAGAAACCTACATGCGTATTACCTCCAACAAGTATTTCGTGCCGCCAAACGTGTCCAAGCCCGCCAAGCATCTCATCCAGAAACTGCTGCATCCCGATCCCGCATTGAGGCCGTCACTTGATAAGATCATCCAGGACGAGTTCTTCACTGCAGGTGCGTAAATCAGGGTCGAATAAAGGAAAAGGGTTTGGGTCATGTAAAATAAAAAGGCATTGCTATATGGATGGGTTCAATATCAGTTTCAATAGGCCATAAACCAAAGAGTTTTCATTATATTCATTATAAGAAGGATATCTCAGAACTGATGATTTGGAGATTTCTTTTGTCTCTTATAAAGGTCATATTTAAAAAAAACAGAAGAAGAAGATATTTCTGCATTTCTTAGTTTAGGGAGAAATGAAGTAACAGTTTTATACCACGTATTGATATGAATAGCAAAGAAGAATTTAAATAGATGTTATTAGAAAAAAAAAATGAATAATGTTGGACATGTAAATATTTACTTTTTTTCCCGTGCAGGTATCATGCCAAAATCGTTGCCCACGTCCTGTTGCGAGAGCGCCCCCAAGTGGCCGTCCTCCTCTCACGGCTCGCAGCGGTAAGCGCTTTGCATTTATTCCCCTAGCCTGTATATGCAAAGTAGAAACGGTGAAAAAAAAGTGGAGAGTTTTAAAATGGTGACATATTTTGTCCGGTTTAAACTATCAAATTGCCAATTTATTGCAAAGTTATTGTTCCACTGAACTGCTGAACTAGATATCTTGATTTCATTTCCAAAAAAAATGTTTCAAATGAATTAAAATGCTTTATTATTCATATTGGTCTAGTAGCCAACTCTGATCAAGAAGATGCAATGGACTAAACATAAAATGAAAATTAAATAGGATAGCTTGATTATCCCCCGTGAAAACGAGGGGATATAGGGTTGAGCTTGTCCGTCCGTCTGTCCGTCCGTCCGTCTGTCCGTCTGTCTGTCCCGCTTGATATAGGGTACTTTGTCCACGCGAGTTTGGTATGAAGGAGTTGAGCTAGAGCTTTCAAATTTTGTACACGCATCAACCAAGGTCTGAAGTCGTGCCTCGTCAAGGTTTCATCTCGATCGGTTGAAAATTCTCGATTCTAGAGCACTTTAAAAATTGTCGATTTTAAACTTTTTTTCATATGCCAAGCACTTTGTCCACGCGAGTTTGGGATGAAGGAGTTGAGCTAGAGCTTTCAAATTCTATACACGTATTAACCAAGGTCTGAAGTCGTGCCTCGTCAAGGTTTCATTTCGATCGGTTGAAAATTGTCGAATCTGGAACACTTTAAAAATTGTCGATTTTAAACTTTTTTTCATTTGCCAAGCACTTTGTGCAGGCGAGTTTGGTCTGAAGCGATTGGGCTAGAGATTTCAAATTTTATACACGCATAAACCAATGTCTGAAGTCGTGCCTCGTCAAGGTTTTATCTCGATCAGTTGATAATTTATGTTAGCAAACCATTGCAAATGATTAACCTATATATGGATTTCTAATGGTCATTTTATTAACATTCATTTGCTTATTTTGACTCCAGATGAATGACCGGATCTGCCATAAGATAAAATGTTGCACTTTCCACATTCAGTACAATTGCAAATAAGATCATAAAGTAATATTATTTTCAAAAGCGGATTCGGATATTAGACAGTTCTCAATTTTGATTTGAGGTAATAAACTTCTTTTACCCTACTGACATTATAACCTACTCTTATTAAACCCGGATTTCGGTGAGACAAAACGTCTATACAATATTCATAAAACTCATATTAACATAGCCTGGAGGGTTGCAGGGTGTGGAATAATAAATATAAAAGGAGCTCTTTACTTATTGCGGTTAAGAAATATTATTATATGGCCCATTAGTTTTGACGTAATTCGAGCTAATTGTATTATCAGTGCCCAGTGACACCCAAACGATCAAAGAATTATCACCGATGTCAACTGAGCTCAAGTACCTATATCAAGTATTGTCTCACTTGAGTGTAAAGTTGCTCACTTCACATCAGTATCCGCACCCTATCCTCAAACAGCTGTTTTATTTTATACAATGTATGAAAAAAAACTATATTATTTGGCTGTTCGTACAAAGCTCTGGAACTCATAGTTGATTGTCGCAAATAAGAACTGAAGTCACAGAGTTAACAAATATTTTGACTATTTTATCTTCAAACATGGGTAAAATACTTTACTGTGTAGTTCATTTAAGCTTACAAAGGCGACTTTCATGCGAGAAACAGCGAAATTAGGTGTCGTTGGCCGGTCATGTCACCTACCATGTTTCTTGCAACGTGCAATTCGCGCTGTCATCCCGACTTCCGATTACCGTAATCGGTAACCTTTAATCTTCGCGTTCGTAATCCCTAGCCGTTATCGCAAATATCAGCAAGGACCCTCGACGCTTTGCACTGTTGTGGCTGAAACGCCGCCGAAACCATTTAGAGTTATACCATAGTCCCATAGTCTCTGGATTGGGCTTATGTCATATCTCCGGACACTGATAATAACGTGCACTTGCTGTTGATAAGGGGGCAAGGGGTCCTTGTGTGCTTTTGAGCTGTCGGGTGGTGTTTTGTATTGTCAAGAGGGCTGACGATTGTTCGCGCTGCATAAGGATGGGTTATTATATAAAGTTTATTTTATTGGCTCGTTGTGAATAGCATCCTTTCTACTGTAATTATTCAAACATCAAGTTCATTATCATGTTTGCTTATAAAATTAAACGTAACAAGTAGATCAGTGAAGCTGATTAAGTCCTCCGCTACTTCAACAACAGTTGAAAACCGAAAAAAAAAACCAGAGGAAATCAATTAAGAACATCAACAAAAATCCATCCAACGTCTTTCTTACGTCTTTCTCACAACGTCTTTCTCACAACGTCTTTCTCACAACGTCTTTCTAACAACGTCTTTCTCACAACGTTTTCCTTATATATTCCTAGTCCTCAAAACATCACGATATACGAGTAATTTGTCTTAATGTGCCAAGTACCCAAAATCACCATTTTTTCTAAAAATCGCCAAAATTACAATTTTTGAGATTTTTCAAAAATAATACGCCTAAGCACAGCTCCAATATGTGTCTGTTCCATGTGCCAAAGGAAAATAAAATACATCGAGGGATAAGCGAGCACTCGTCCGTACAAACTACCATCAATAATCACGCTAAGTCCCCAAAATCACAATTTTTCAAAAAATCGCCAAAATTACAATTTTTGAGATTTTGCAAAAATAATACGCCTAAGCACAGCTCCAATACGTGTTTGTTCTATGTGCCAAAGGAAAATAAAATGCATCGAGGGATAAGCGAACACTCGTCCGTACAAACTACCATCAATAATCACGCTAAGTCCCCAAAATAACCATTTTTCAAAAAATCGCCAAAATTACAATTTTTGAGATTTTTTCAAAAATAATACGCCTAAGCACAGCTCCAATATATGTTTGTTCCATGTGCCAAAGGAAAATAAAATCCATCGAGGGATAAGCGAGCACTCGTCCGTACAAAGTAGTGCACCTAGGTGTCGACAGACAGACAGACGGACAGACGGACAGACGGGCAGACGGACAGACGGACAGACGGACAGACGGACAGACGGACATGGTTCATTGGTCTTATAATTCCATTGAACGTATAAAAAACTTGAAATTTTTTTGATAGCTCAATTATTTGTTGTAGTGACGGACGGACAGTACTGAATACTATAGTCCTCCGCTTCGCGCTAACGCGGCGGCGGAGGACTAATAAATTATAACATTGTCGTGCTTACCGTAATAACTCCGGAAGTCAGTGATGAAATGTGATATAATACCCGCCCATTCATTCAATGTTTAGTGCTTCTCTGCTTCGTTTCGCTTTGGCACGAATCTTGCGACTTCAGGCACCTCAGTTCGCATCCCCTACCCGTGGTTGTACACTCGGCACGTAAAAGAGAAAATGCATTCTGATTCATGTTGATATTCAATACGTTTTAAAAGACTGATCTGTTTTCTTTTCGCTTCGCAGGCCCAAGTCATATGCCGCGCCCGTGTCGCCGTCGGAAGCGATGCACAAGATTACATCGTCGCTCGCTAACTGGAAGGGATCCAAGAAATCCGCGTCGCAGGTAAAATATAATATATACCCTGGCCCTTGGAAAATATATAGGCTAAATAATGAAAATATAATGTAAATGCAAAAAGTAATAAATTTCCTTCTTTTGGTATTTGTGATATTGTAAAGTTTATCTACACGATTAAAGAAGAGTAACAAATGTCAAAATAATTGTAATTCGCCCCACTGCCCTTATTTTCATCAAATGTATGGTATAATAGTTGAAAGCTCATCAAAAGTCTCAATAAAATATTCGTCGCATAATGATAAGAAGATTGTATTTACTGCCCCATGCGTGGCTGATCCTCGTTTACATTTGATAATGAGTTGTGATAACCTAGTAAATCATCTTGATATTTGGGAGTGTTTATTTTGAAATAGGTTAAGACATGTCGTATAAATAAATAATCACATGCGTGTGACAAAAGCCAACTTAGCCCAACTATTTATGATTCCATAATATACAATCTAATACTTGTTATTTGTATATAAATTTAAACATAAATTGATGTAAACAGTTGGCTTTATTAAAAAAACATGATGAATCATCTCGCTTCGATTTATATCACATGAATGACATGCTTAAGTTTTATGCCAAAACAATCGTAAAACATAAGATACATTCAGCATATATCATTTTGGCCTTTGTGTTTTTCTCATCAGATAATCACACGAGCCAAGGACGACATCCAAGTCACACCATCGCGCGAACGCGGCGGCGGCGGTGACGGCAGAAACGAAGAAAAGTCTCAACATAGCGTCGTATCGGGTCACAACCCGGAGTCATCATCGCGAAAATCCACGCGCGACCGATCGCCGCACCACACCAGTCATAGTCGCTCGCGGTCGGCGGGCACCGAGTCACGGCGCCATGCCGATCGAGATCGCGGAGGCGGAAGTGGTGGTGGGCGGAATACACCTGATGAGCGCAGTCGCTCGCCGCCCAAGTCGCCGCGCTCAGTAGTCATCGAAACAAAAGCCCTGCATCATACTCCGAAATCTCTAAGTAGCAAATCAGTCAACAGCGGGACTACTCCGAATAATGTAGCCGCAGAAACGAATAATAATAATGTGATAAATAGCCAACATCTGAATGGATACCACCCCGGCATGGTCCTGTGTTCACCCGCGCCCGCCCACCACGGCTCGCAGCGCTCCACGTTCAGCGGAAGTGCCCAAGCGCCGCCCCCGCCGCCCTCGGCCGGAAATACCCACGTTTCAAACCCGCAACTCGCCAAATCTCCTAGTCGCACCTCTGTGGCCACTGCACAGCAGCAGCAGCCGCAGCAGCAACATATCAACGATGTCAAATGTAAATATGAATAAGATCTAAAATTATTGAAAAAGATCGAAAATCGTATTGAATAAGATCTGAAATCTTATTGAATAAGATCTAAAATTATTAAATAAGATTGTATTAAATGAAATCTAAAAATTGTTGGCTTGTAAAGTTAACATACTCTTTAATGCCCTGGGTTTTGATAAAGTTTTCTGGATTAAGCTGCTTTCTCGAATAAAAAACTGAGGTTGCGCTGGAATAATCAACAAATTTTATGATTGTCTGACATGAATAAAGTAATAGCCTATCAGATTAGTATCATGAGAAATGAAAAAAAAAGGAGTTTTATTTATGAAAACTAAATGAACTTAACATTTTATTTAATAAACGTAGCAACAGTTCTGATTCATCGAAATTAATTAAATACCTGTTTAGCATGAGTTCTATATTGTTTGTTGCAGCCTTACCAGCAGGCTCGGCGATCCGTCTGTACCAAATGCTGTCGACCTGCCTGGAGCAAATGCCTCAAGGTGAGTCTTTGGAACGCGTGCGTGCGTGCTTACCTCTTCAATCTACTAGTAGGTACATCCAGGCCTTTTGCTGGAATGCCCTAGTCGAAATTTGTATGGGTTATGTCATGGAATTTTGATGTTATCGATATTGGGAAAATGGAGGAAATAGTTATTTGAAATCCAAAACATGTGCTCATAAAGCATTATATGATGTTAGATCGTGTAAGGTTTCTTTTTGGTTGATTTAATAAGTCTATCAGATGCTATAAAAAAGGATAATCATATAATCCAGAGATGATTCTAGCGTGCGCCATGTGCGCCATGGCGCACACTTTTCATATACGGCGCACAACAATTTGGACTGTGCGCCGTGATGGCGCACGGTTTTCTAGAATGGCGCAAGGAAATTTGACCTGTGCGCCATTTTTTCTAGCCCTTTTATTTTCTTATGGGAAGTTGCATGTAAGTGAATAGCAATTAAAACTGCTATCTAATGGATCTTTATAAATCGTTTACTTTCTGAAGGGAATCATGACATATGAGGCTGAGCCTGACTATCATTTCCTCGCTTTGTATCATCCATATACAAAATAGAAAAGATACAACGTTAATTAAACATACTTATCATAGGTAATACATTTCGGGACAGAATTCGACTGTACAATATGAACTACGTTAATGTGTGAGTTCGAATTGATTTGCATGCAATATAGCGCCTATTGTTGATCTGCGTCTTTTTTACGAACTGATTTTTTTAAAGACACACTCTTCTTTTACGTGCGATTTTCGTACAGACTTGGTACATTTATTTTTTCGCTCGCGCCTTCGGCGCTCGCATTTAAATTTTTATGAATGAGAATGAAAGTGTTAGGTAAAAACGGATTCAACGTAAAAGTACAAAACAGTTTTTAAAAATTAAAAGTGACTACACCCTTGCGACAAAAAAAAAAAAAACGATATCCGTCCTTCTGTTTTGGGTAAATGATATCTATCTCATGCAATATATCTATACGGCGCACAGCCTTCGAAAATGGCGCACAAAAATTTTGACTGTGCGCCATCTGCGCATGAAACCGAAATCCTAGAATTATCCCTGTAATCCTAGCGTTTTGGGCTATATTATTTGGAAATGTTTTAAGTCTAGACGACGAAGATTTCAACGTTATATCTAATTTCGTGATTGAATGAAACACAAAGTTTACTATCAAAGACTACAAACAGACATCTGACAATGACAAAATCTGATGTTTATTCGAAACCGGACGGATTAGGTTTTGTAAATAAAACTTTAATCCGGAATATTTCACAACTTTTGATACAATGTCAACACTTTAAACTGAACTGAACTTGAAAGAATGTGACCTTCATAGTACACCAGGCATCTCCGGTTTCCTGTATCGAGATGCTTAAATATTTTGTTTTTACAAAGCACTTTTTTTCTAAATAAAATATAACCGCTTATGTAGATAAGCGCATATAAATCTACCAGGTACATACTGACTCATTATGTTTACTGACACCACACACCGCATAGCCGCCAGTTAGAAAGGTTTAAACCGCAATAACCTATATACATTAAGCATACATTTATTCATTATATGCATTAGATGTGTGGGAGTAATATTGGATAGTCACACCATGCAAAATATAACATTTGAAAGGCGAGTACGTTGTGTCTGCTTTTTAAGAAAATATCGGAGCGGATGCGAAAAGATGAGAAAAATATATAACCTGTTAGTTAACATGGCTTAGGGATATATTCATTACAATTATACGATGTTGATAAAACAGTGTTTATATCTCCCATCAAAAATTATCCGCGTTAAAAGCAAATAATATTTGTTTCGATAACACTTTTCGAAATTACACAGGGATGCTGAATTATGTTTATCGGATGAATCTTTCGTTCAAAGTTTATGAGGAAAAAGAGGATTTAGCGTGTTTTATAGATTTCGAAATCATAATCCGGCTTATGAATAAGTCATTTTAAAATAATAACACAATTTAATAAGTTCCTTGATTGTAAAATCAGCTAAACAGGACCTTTGATCGCGGAAGAATGTTTTAAAAAACCGCTATATCTCATCAGAGATATTTATCATATTTTAATTTTGTAAATCTAATTTTGACCAATAATAGCCATAAAAGTTCCTATTCATTGAAATGAATGAACAGTTGCCACACATACACTATACATTTAACCAGTCAGTTGACATGTAGACGCATTTAAGTACTTTAAATATGCAGTATAATATATTCAGTTATAACCTTGCCCGCTTATGTAGCAACCTGTATAATTTTGGCCACCAAAACCACAATATGTAGCCACTACTATGACTCATACCAGCTTCCGGGCTATTTCAAAAGCATTCATAAAAAATAACATAAAATTGTTTAGGTGCTGGAATTCCAGTGATTTAATCAGTGGGAAAACCGATTAAAATCCAAACACGAGTAAAGCCCTTACATCGCAATAAATTTATGCTGAATTATTAATTAGCGCATATAGCTCTGTACAGAATGAAAACATCGCACCTATTTTATGCGCGAACAGTCACAACGAGTGCTCACCGGTTTTCGCCCTAAAACTTTCATTCATAATGATATTAGATTTGGTTCTCCCATTTAATGTTAAGTATTTTGGAAAGGTTTATTTTGTCACAGAATGTATTGGACGATTAAAGAATCGCAGCAAAAATTTAGTGCGAAAACGGATGAACACAAGGGATTAAGTACTATGTTTTCATTTAAAAACGGCGACAGGTTTTTCGACCATTGTTTGGATTGAAATTATTTTCGCTCTTGATATGAACACTCGGACTGTCTTAAACGCGCTTCTCATTTTGAGCAGGAAAACATGCAAGTTTCAGCCCAAAAATTTTACAAAAATCCATTTTTTGACGTTATTTTTGAATGTAGTATGCCTATATTCGGTAATTGGCAGACATTTTTGTCATACATTATAAATGATTCGATTTTGAAACGTTAGGGTTAATTTGAAATTTTAAGTTTTGCGCGAAAACCTTAGCGCAATGATTACGCGACAAAACTGTGGTTTGATGCGCGAACATTTCATTCTGTACAGAGCTTTAATGTTACGCGGTTATTTATTAGCTGCTAGGGTTATAATCGAGACAAAGAAGGGTCATGTGTTAAAACCTACTTATTCTAGTTCAATAACATTTTATGTCGCTGTCTACGTCGTAAAACTATTCGCGAAAAGTATCACCTCTGAGGTTTTATTGATCCTTTGGGTAAAAATTTCAACAGTGTGCCTTGTACAAATACATCGCGTGCGTTTTAACACAAGGTGTATTGCCAAGGGGTAAAATGGGTATCATTTTTCGATGGTGAAAATAGGATGAAGAACCCTTTGTATTGTCGACCTTGTTATAAACACAATATTTCACATGAAATTGATCAGAAACTTACAAGAAAATTGATTATTATCTTACTAATGATCCCAAACTACTCTGATTTACTTTCGTTAAACCCTAAGAAAAAATATTGCTTATACATGTAAGGTCAGAGCCATTTTCTGTGAAAAATTTCACAGATTAGTATACATGTATTACAGTTTCGTTGCTAAGTCCTATTTCAAAACTTAGGAACAACGAATTAAATAACACACATTGCGATATACACTGTATGAACTTGTATGCAAATACGGGTAGATACTTTATAATATTTGTTGGAACTAAATGAATATAAACGAAAATGGATAAATGTGTTACTGCTAACCCAATCATTTACCCTTTATCTTGTAGCTGGCAATTCACTATATTTAAGCCGCTATTTATCTCTGTGGGGTGTTTGTCCCATTGAAAACTAGTTTTATAAATTGCCTTTGTGTATATCTATAATGATTTTTTGTATAGTGGGAGCAGGTTGTATGTGGGTTATGGTGAAGGATACACTTGGATTCAAAACCGTTACTTTTTGGCGTGAATAAAATAGACTTCAGGCCTATAATTTATACTTAAAATACAATTAGAACAAGTATCCAAATTAAAGCTTTGTCGGTAAATCACCGAACAAGATTGGATGTTCCTACCATACGTTATCGGGTATGCTTACACGGAGACCTTCATATATTTCTGTACTTAACGTATTAATGCCAGAACCTGCAGGGTATCACTGTTGGTATCTATTGAGTTTGTGCAGTAGTATTGTATTGATGATGGATATTGTTTCATGTCACAGTTACGGCTAATTATTAGTCGCCCGTTATCGCGTTACTACAATGTCCCATTGACATTGTTGCACCTGTCTTAATGAATGGGGCCAAGGCAGACAGTCCTGGAAGAACAAAATGACAAATTTCCCAAATGGTTTTTCCTGGGAGGAGATCGAATGCTATTTATCGCGCTGTTACCTGGGAATAAGTCGCCGTCTGTGCACTTATTGATCTAACAAGAGTGTACAATTTGACGAGGAAATGGTTGTAATTATTGGTTTCTCTCATAGCATGCAATGGCATACACAAGGCCTTGATTGCATGTTTTCATTTTGTCATGTCTAAACGGTAAGCTTGAAAGAAATGGTAAACAGGAAAAAGTCACTTCTTATTTGGCTTTGTTGTTTATGGTCATTACGGTTCCTCCTTCGTTTAAGCCACGGATCTTACTCTCTAAGTCTTGGCACTGATATTATGTATGTCAACTTCTTTTATATTTCTAATGAAAAATGACCCTTAGCATTGTGCTTATCCGACTGGGCGACTCCGGATTTTGTGTCGCCATTCGTCCCACTTTAATTACAAAGGAAGTGACGCAATAGCCAGACAATTTCCAACGAATATTGTTACGCCAGCTTATTAATTTAGGCTATTCATAAAGACCTATTGATCTCGTTTTTCGCATTATATGTTCCTTTATATATCTGAATAAACCGCAATACATTTTTATGAAATTGTCAATGAAGGTTAAATACACACAGCTATTTCATTGTGGCGAACGTTGGAAATGCCTAACGAAAACCTTTCTTTGTTCAGGTACATCATGTACTTTTGCAAACCATATGTTAATAGCTATTTTCGATTACGTGAAAAGGAAAGGCGGCGTTTTAGTTTCAGGGTCAACTATTAAGTGATAGTAAGCTATTAAATAATATTTTGGTTATCAGCAAAACCATATAAAATATTTCCAATTCGAGGCAAACATAAGAACCTTGAGTCAATGAACCCTCTTCGTCGTTCCGTAGGCTTCATTCTGATGACACTTTGCAATTTTTAATCAACATTTTAACATCGAGGTATATAATAGAATTGATTCAGTGTAAAACAGTTACTATTATGCGATGAACAGCTCAATGAACACACACGTCAATGTGCTTGAAGTTCATAATATAAGTTTTTGAAAAACCATCTATTCAAGAGACAAAAAACGTTTACCTTCATTGGGTGTAATTCACAAATAATGAATGCCTTCTTTTCAGTTTTATCTGGGTTTAGATACGTAAAAAGATAAAACAGTTTGTATTGTTCGTTGTCTAAATGAGAATCTTGTTCTAGTCGTCTAGACTTTCATGCATTTCTTACTTCTTCGTAAAAGAAAATTATAGCATGGAATTGATAGTCAGTATCAATGCATGTCGTTGCATAATTATGTAAAAATACATGTTTTGAACACTTTGTAATGATTGTGGAGGGGTAGGGGGCGGGAAAAGACGGGAAAGACATATTTTGTGCCAAGTGAAACACCAATGGGTTGAATTCCTTCGGCAAACGCCAAAAACACCTATTTTTTACCTTACATACATATTCATAATTCGGTATTACGCAATTTTGAATATGAAATTATATATATATATTTTTCAAATATAGCCCTT
>LQRL01122361.1:3336-25119 GCA_001703475.1 Hydroides elegans
GCTTGTGGTTGAACCTGTCATACGTAATAAACTCGTATTTTTCCATAATTCCCACATAGATAAAACAGTGCAAAGTTAGTTATAACATAGTTTCTCAATTTCCTTGCGTTGAGTATCAGGTACAGCCTCCAGGATCTTTCCCGTCGTTTTTCAACCGTGGCTTGAGTATGCTGATGAACTTTCGGCTTTTTCTTTGCTCGGCATTTGAGTATGTGTTTTATAACATGATTGATACTTCCTCGATTCAATTCTAATAAAATCGCAATATCGCGTTTGGTGGCTGGGTATGTTTTGAAGATCATAGTCCGGATCTTCTTGACCACAGCGGGAGTAGCCTAGGGATACCTCCTACAAACAACGTGTTTTTTCTTGTTCAAAATTGCATTTTTTCTTTGTTTTCTGTTTCTGGGTTTTACATAATGAGTAGTCATTCGACTGACATCAAACTCATCTCGATTGAGATGTCTCTGGATCTGTGAAACACCCGATCCAGGTTTCAAAAGGCAAAAAATAGTACCTTCAGACTTTCTAGCATTTTTGTGTCTTGGTATTGTTGAACATTGAAACGGACTAGCTATAATAAAAATATAAGGGCCAACGCACACTATTGTAATAGGAATTTTATAGGTTTCACATAGTGTGCTGTCTTTACAGCACAATCAAAGTGTAACAAATTAAACTGAACACCTCTTGTATCTTGTCATGTGATAGTTATCTCATTATGGCTGATGAAAATGACATTCGTGGAAATAGCATTTTTGAATGTACTTTCAGGTCATGAACATATCAGCTGATTTGTTTTAAGAGTCAATTACATGACAGATAACTTGATTCAAAATAAACACTTGACAACGCTGGCGGGGTATAAATAGATGTGCCTTTATGTCCTATCGACAGGATATTTTATGAACGATACAAAGTAAACATTCCTTTACGAGAATAATAAGGATATTAAACATTTTTAAATAATGGAAGCATCCGCAAGTTTCTCTGATGAAAATGGGCATCTGTTGTGAGTAGGAGTGATAGTTTTAAATCTATTTTATGAAATGCAACTTATAAAACATTGAAAGCATTTTAACAAATTTTCTTGCAACTGCAACAATGAAAACGGGGCTTATCGGGTAATATAGAGCTACATTTAGGGACTGTGTTATACAAGATTCGTGCTAACATTGTATTTTTAACAGTGTTCAATCTAGAGCGCATTTTGTGCGTAATCACGCACTGATTTTCAAAATTACACACTCTGGTGCGTTTTTTTTCACGCACTCATTTTCCAAAATCACACGCTGTTTTAAAGACAGTGCGTTTTTACGTGCATTAAGTGTGTTGATATATCGTATATATAATAAGATTAGGTAGGAATGGAATGTAGCAGCTAAAATCCCGAAAATTGCCCTCTAAATGAAACAGATAATTTTCCGCTTAAGCCATTTCAACTCTTAGAAGTTTCCTTGTGATAGGGATCTTAGTTTACGGTAATTTCAGTAGTAATCTATATTTTCCGAGATTCGTTCACGGATAGATAGATTTTGGGACACGCGACTAACATTCACAGTTAGACGCGTACTTCACGGCTAACATTTTGCCAGTTAATATGTCATTTTTAAGAATTCGTAATATTTAGATATTGAACTTTTGCAACTCTTTATATTTTTACTTTCCGGTGAAAATTTTATTTAATGTTCGATATACGCACTAAATTGACACATATCTTTTTAAATCGAATCTTTGATACAGTCAATGTAAATAAATATTTATGTTGTGATCAGTGTTCGCGCTTAAGCCGAAAATTCACACTGGCCAGTAACCCTAAAAACTTACTGGCCCGGTCGAAAACTTACAGGCCCGACAGGCGCGAAAATAAAACATTGAATATTGCTTTAATTTTCACGTTCGCAGTTATGCAACTATCTTTGAAAATTCACGAGCGCAGTACCAATTGAATTTGCAAGCGGTTGTTAATTGTTGAAAAATAAGATGCGAGCGGTGAAGGCGCGAGCAAAATTTATCCTGGAATCATTTAGACCTATTTCGAAGTTTTGTTCTGTTATGCTTTAACCCGCATTTTGGGGCCTGCAAGTGCCATCTAAAACACCATTTATACAGCCAAAATGACGGTTGTGTGTGCGGGTAACAATTGCTCAGGATAGATAACGATCCAAGTATCACATCACATCCGGACTGCTTCAATCTCATTAGATAAAATAATAAATCAATTAATTTGAACCATTTGAATAGACCATCGCGAAAAAACTAACCAAAATCAATTTTTCGTTTGATTGCAGCCATGTTAATAAACAAAATAAAGCTTGATGACTGAATATGTGAGCGCCGGAGGCGCGAGCGAAAATTTCCTGAAAAGAATTGAGGAATCGATATAGAAAAAGTAATAGTTGACATTATTTCCAGATTTCATACTGGCCCGCCGGGCCAGTCATTTCAAAATATTACTGGCCCAGCCGAAAAGTTACTGGCCCCGGGCCAGCGGTAAGCGCGATCACTGGTTGTGACCTATTTTGTTCGTTGGGCAATCAGCCTGGCTCGACTTAGTCGCACGATCACAATAAGTATCAGGTCTTGATCATCGATTCCGATGTTATGTCAAATGGTGTGCGTTTTTTTTTCCAAATGATTATGTATTTTATTATCACTTGGTTTTATTCAACTTGTATAATACATGTATATGTATATTATAGATTTATATAGAACAAAATAAAACGTAGTACCATTTTAACATCGAACATCCTTCAGCCGTTACTGAATTGAAGGCCCCATTTTCACCATTCCTCAGTCTCGTTGCAAAGCATTCTTATATAATGCAAATACATTTTTAATTATTTAACATGTCGCTTATTTTAAACTCGGTGACACATTTAGGATAGTAAATATTTTTTGTCAAATAATAATTTAATCCTGAATTTATAAACAGTAAAATATTATAACATAAAATATGCAAATAAGTAGCCGGCCGGTAGAGAGGTCTACTAAATATGCAGTTTGCTAGTTGCCGTGATTGATATCAGATTGAATATGACCATGAATAGGGTCGAGTTGATAGTGATTATGCTGGCCGTAATGGCTTTATGTCTTGGTATAAGTGAAATAATCAACCTTATGTAAGGTTATACATATCTTAATGTAAGTTCTGACAAAAGACCTCCCAGTGTCGCATGGCCAAGGTAAAATATATGCGACGAAGGTTAGTACATGAAGAACATAAATGGGTTTTCATGTACATGTATATGATTTATGACCAATTTATTCTTATGTTGAATTACTGTGTTACTTTGGCCTAGTTTGTAGCTATTTAAACCTTGCTTACTATATTAAGTTTACAGATTTGACATGGGTGCAACATGGTAATTATATTTATGTTAAATACCTAGTTTATAACCAAAAATGATAAAAAGTGTGTGTTAGGAATTATCCAGCTTATACGTAGCGGAGATCATACCAACGATAAGGTTTAAATTTCGTTTCGTTGTTGAACTATGTTATGCATCGGTCATCATATATCAAAGTAAAGGATAGCGACATTTATGGCTCTAAGGTTTAGTTTCAGGATAATTTGCTCATTTTAACAATTCAGTTTCAGAATAGTAGAAATAAACTGTTTACATTTTAGCTAAGCTCTTTCGTTTGCGGAAAAAAAGGCTGGTGTTTGTTCAAGAACCTGCAGGGGTGGAAATAACACTCGCCACACTCGCCATGGCGAGGGAAAATTTCGATTGGCGAGTGTGAATTTCAAGTCACTCGCCAGCCTGGCGAGTGTAAAATTGACATGAGAAAATATAAATCTTAAAAATAAATAACATTTAATTCGTAAGGTTTGAGTAAATTCTATCTTTATTTGCAGCTCGCACCTTTGGCGCTCGTACATTTCTTTCTTATAAATTATCTGGTTTGCATGCATACCGTGTCTCATGAATCATTATTTGGGGCTTATGATTATTTTTCATATTTTGACCTCCTGGCGAGTGTAAATCTCCGCTGGCGAGTGTGAAATTCGACTCACTCGCCAGCCTGGCGAGTGTGAAATTTATCTTATTTCCACCCCTGAACCTGTATGTATGTATCTGGTTTTCTAGATAAAGGTTTAATCCGCCTAGGTCTGGGATTGGCAACTGTGGTAATCGTGTTTATTTTCAGTCTTGTCGGTTTTTTTTTCAGGCTTGATGGTATCAGTGACGTGGATAAGTAAGCGAACCTTGTATTAAAATGTAAGAATAACTGAAGATGCTTGCGTGGGAGGTGCGACAGTCAAATATCAAATATATATTACGAGATCGATTAAGGGTAAAAGTCTAAATACCTGTAATTTATCTCTAGATTTTATACTGACCACCAAAAGTTTATTGGATCATCGGTCGATGTTCTCAAAATAGGAGACTTGGTTTTGGGCTGGGATTGTGCTTGAACCTCTGAAACAATTATACAACCGTTTGTCAACAGAGTTCATTGTGATAGAGCAGCATGAATAAAGGAGGATCCTCCTTATATTTCAAGGCCAACTTGAAGCTCTATCTCTGGAATATAAGTGCGGCATATTTCCGTTATCAGTCATCGTACTAATAGTTGAGGATAACCTCTTAACATTGACTTTTTTATAGCAGTCGCTCTTTGTGTCTGGATGTCTGTCTGTCCGTTATTGGCCGCCACAGAGTAACCACTCAAGGACTTAGGTATTAAAACGACGTTCATACGCAATGTCATATATATACAATTGTAGGTCGGTCCAACATATGCCTTTAATCATGTTTCACTGAAGTATACTGTTCCATGTCGCCTCTTGCCTCTAAGCAATACACAAAATTTATTACCCTAGGTACATGAGTCTTATCATATGTTGCAGAGCCAGACTTAATTAGGTGGGATTTGTATTAGACATAGTATTTCCGCAGTGACAACTCACATATTATAATCGGGCGAAATAAGGACAAACAAGTACAGGGTAGATACATGTTCAAAGACTCCCTTAAACTGATTACCCTCGAAACATGTCAAAACTATTCATTACGAAAAAACGTTGATTATGACCAGTTTAATATTTAAATTGTGTTATTGTTATACCGTTTTAGGGCGAGCATGATGGAGCCGATGGAGGTGGAGAACAGCGGCGGAGGGAGTGACCTTGAGTTGCCCGAAAGTGTCAAGTATGAGGTCGACTTTTTCACGGCGGTCAACAAGAACGACCTTGACCGCGTCAAGGTCATGTTGGAATCGGGTCGCATCGATGTCAACAAGTTCAACATCATGCGTAAGGCGCCGATCTACTTTGCCATTCAGAATCAGAATATACCAATGGTGAGGCTTCTGATTGAGCATAAAGCGGATTTGGGACTGGAGAGTTATTGCAATGTGTATTGCAATTATGAAACGCCCATTGTTACAGCGGCAAGGGTTCAAGATATGGAGTTAGTGGAGTTATTATTGGAGCATGATTGTCGATTGGAAGGCGATAGTAGTACTGGGAAGCAACACGATTATAAATCGGCCTTACAGTGGGCCGCGGGCTTCGGCAATATGACGATGGCGGAACTGTTGTTTGAGCGGGGCGCCCAGGTGAATTGGACGGGCCCGCATTTTTACACGGCGCTGCATTACGCGACGATGAACGACCAAGTGGAGATGGTTAAATGGCTCATGGATCGCGGGGCAAAAGTGACGATTAACGGCGACGCCCGCACGCCCCTGCACACGAGTGCCGTGCGGGGAAACTTCGCGATTGTGAAGTATCTCATGGAGCACAACTGCAGAATCGATGCCAAAGACTGCTTCTCCTTTACGCCCTTTTCGCTCGCTTGCCTGAGGGGACACTTCGATATCGTGCGCTACATGTACGAGCATCCTACCTCGAAAGGAACCGCAGATCTGAGCGACGGTTTACGCCGTGCGGCCGAATGTGGCTACTCGCAGGTGATGGCGTATTTGATCGAAAACGGTGCTGATGTGAACGCGAAAAACGGAGCCGGTGAAACAGCCATTTCCATTGCGGCCCATGGGCGTGTGGGCCAGAAGGATCAGTACAACGCAGTTGAGTTGCTGATTAACAAAGGTGCTTGTATCAACGTGGAATCTCGCGGTAATACGCCGCTTACAATGACTTTGCTA
The DNA here is from genome assembly GCA_001703475.1 of Hydroides elegans. Classification (NCBI taxonomy): domain Eukaryota; kingdom Metazoa; phylum Annelida; class Polychaeta; order Sabellida; family Serpulidae; genus Hydroides; species Hydroides elegans. Next base: position 9,454 of record LQRL01122361.1, read on the forward strand.
CGCGAACAAAACGATATCGCGGCGCTGCTCATTAAACACGGTGCTAACCTGGATCCGCTCTATCCAGGGGCCGACTGTCCGCTGCATATTGCATTCACGACTTCGAACCCACTTTTGGTGAAAAATCTCATACAGGCTGGTTGCCATTTCTGCACGCAGGTAAGGAAATGCTATTTATTTGGTTAAAGAACTCTGTAGGGCACTTTCATCCGGACTATATCATTCGTGATATTGCCCCGCAATGGCATTCTGATTAACAATCTTTGCTGTTTACCATATGTTTTTCTATTATATTTCATAGTACCCGTAGTACGGAAACTCCCCAATCATGCATTAAATAGTAAGATTGCGTTGATGATGAATGATCTGGCAATAAAATAGGTTAATAAAAGTCTGAAATAAAACCTACGTGTGGGATCGACACCGTTTCGAGACTCAGTTGTAAGTGTTTGGTATGTGAAGTTGTGAAGATATGATAATAATCACGTGAATAAAATTTCGGTGTGAAATACGGGACATGAACGTCATGAAGGGCCTTGAATTAATACTATTTATTTACACTTAAGTAAGGGTACTCGAGACTGATAAATAGAAGATTTCGATGGCTTTGTTTCCTTAAAGTCTTTGTTAATATGTCATTGGATTTCTCTTTATAATGATTATTATGAAAAATCATGTACTTGATTCGTAAATTTATTACAACATGTGTACATGATCTAAAGCTGAATCTAACATATAGACATCATATGGGGCCAATTTCACAGCCTAATTTTAGGCCAGGTTCCCGTTTGTTATAACATTGAAACCTAGTCTAGACTGAGCCTGTGAAATTGGCCCGATATTTGAACCCGAAGCTGTACACGAATTACAGTTCACCATTTCAACTTTGTTAACCCTAAAATTAAACCTTAATATATCATCATTTCCTTTTCTTCTCACAGCAATGGTTCACCCTGGAGGCCGCCTGCGAGAAGATCCAGGAAATGGACTTCCACACCCCGGGGCCTGCCCGCTTCCGGCGTGACAGCGACATCCAGAAGGCCACGTGGGAATGGATCAAAACGCGCATGGGCCAACCGCGTAGCTTAGCAACGCTTGCGAGGCGCGAACTAAGGGCCTACATAGTGCATAAGGTGACAGGGGGCACCAGTGTGCTTCCGGTGATCAGTGCGTTGCCATTGCCGACCAGTGTCAAGAAGTTCTTGGCGCTCGAGGATGTGCTTATGGAATAAAGATGGAGATGCGGCTGAGGCGGAAAAAAATATTGAGCGCTTAGTCTGTTTACAAAAAAATGCTTTGCGCTTGAAGATGTGTATTTGGATTGAGGAAAATAGATGGGCTTTCCTCGCAAAAAAAATATGTAATAAAACCATTAAAAAAAAAAAACTAATCAAACATGCGAGCTTTTGGTGGTCAATGGTGTTTAAACCGGTTTCAATCTCCTAGTCGTTGTATGTGACTAAGTAGTGCTGTAGACATGTATATTTGACGCTATGGCGTAAGGTTATAGATGCCTAGTGTTGTATTTGTACTAATAATGAATGTTGTTGGCATTAAGACACAAGTTTGTACGTTGTATCTTGATATAACGTTCAAAAGATTGTAATCAAATTATAGTTGCTCTCTTCTTCAACCAAAACAAGTATAATTCTAGGAGAAACGCTGGTTACATGATCACCCAGCTTATTTGAATTACAAGATCTAAGCGTTTTGATATGATCGTCCTAAAATGATTATCAATGCCTGTCTCGGATGTAAGAAATCCAGAAATTCGGTTTTAGATCCATGAAGCCGTGTATTTCCTGTATTGATATCTTGAAATGGTCTATACAATTTATACATGTAATAAATACAATGTTCGTTTGATGTAAATTAATACGGTCAGTTTGATAATCACACTATTTCAAACCATTTATCAATATAGATATATTTATGAAAGAGGAAACTTTTTTTCGCAAAGTTCAGTTGCTTAGTTAAGTACATGTATATCCACGGCAATGTAGCAGGATTAGTGGTTATAGATTTTGTTTTCATAGCATCGTCCAGGTACTTGTCAAATTAACTTTCTTCAGTCAATGTTGAATATATACAAAATTTAGTTTAATTTTCTTACTAAATTTGTTGTTTTGTCTAGATGTAATAATCGAAACGGATCAATGATCTTTAGTTCGTTGTGCAATACGTCTTTGTTTTGTAACTTCATGTTTTATGTATATTTTATAAAGGTTTGAAACTCTGAATTATGCATTTATGGGTTAATTTTTATAGTCTAATGAACAAATTGTATAGAAATATGCCGTTTGATTGTTTCTCAAATAACATGTGCTGATGTGTCTAATTTGTCTAATTTGATAGTCGTAATATGCAGATATTTCTATTATAAATCCAACTGATTCTTTTATTTTTGCCGCACACCATTTCATGATAACAATTAACATATTGAAATAATATATAATGATACTGTTATTAAAATTTTTAAAAGATTTTAAAATAAAAAAGTGAAATCTGATTTAAAAGGAATATTTAAAAGACCCACGTTTTGAATTTAATTTTTATGGATATATATTTCGTCTGTTTTGCTTTTCTTCCTACATGTAAGGATTATCTTCTTTTCAATATTGAAAATATTATACGATTTATTTTGCTGTATATTTCGTAGTTTTGGACAATTTGATTGAGTAGCATTTAATTCTTGTCTTTAAAATGTCTATATAAAATACATTCATTTAGATCCCATTCGGTACTATCTTTAAATGGTTCTTAAAATAGTTTAGTATTTCCATTTGATAATTACCGGTACGTAGTTTATACTTTGTGTTCTTCTACATAGTGTATTTCTATAGCACACACAAATCAAATTGTATATAATGTTCACTCGAATCTTCTGATCAGCATTTAGCTCAATATATGTCCAAGTAGTTGTATTTAGAGTATCTTTTATTTAATATTCATGGATTCTACATAGTATATTCTTTGGTTGTAGAGGTGAGAAACCAGGTAGATGTAGGCTAGATATTTGACTCCGTTTTCCACCAGTATTAACACAAATATGTTTTATCTCAGTGTAGTTGTAGATGTCATTTTTATTTTAGAAATATATATAGTAGCTGTATGTATATAGAAGTGGTTTAATGATTATTTACAAAAGCTGTGCTTTGCGGAAATCCTACTAATGTGTCTAAATGATTTTTTTTACAGAAGCTCGTAAGGTGTCTTGCAAATTCTTCGAGTGATATTTCAATAAAAACTTTGTAATGTATCCAAATATTCTTCCAGTGATTTTAATAAAATTAAAAGTTGCAATATCGTTTTATATGTGTGTGAACTTCGTCGGTAGGACAATTAGAAAAATATCGTCAACGGGGAAAATAGCTCTAAAGTGGTTCTATTTTCACATCTCATTCTCACTCAGAAACCAGTGTTTTTACATTGTATAAGAATAGATGATCATTGTTTGCATAAAGTAAAGCCTATGATCGCATCGAAGATATAACTTAGTTTGAATGCACCTGATTCTCTTTTTCAGAATAAATATCATAAAGGTCAAAACTTATCAAAACAATAAAAGAGAAACATTCATTTTATATATCAAATTTATTTATAACACTGCTGTAACAATAAATAGAACTACAGCGTTTATACAATTAATTGGTTTTAGGATTTTGCACATAATTAACATTGCCTCGACACATGTAAAGTCTTTCAATAAGTCGTTTAAATCATAATCTTAGCTGATTTTCGAACAATTCGTTTGGCACAGTTAAGTCGTCTATAAACATTCTTTTTGTGACGAAACACAATTTTATAACAATGGAAAGAAACATATTATATCCCTTAAGCAAATTTTAGCTTATATAAAAGTTCGATAATGGAGAGTAGTTTTGAATTAGTTACACAAAATCAGGATAGTATTCCAAACCACCATCGACATAAATACATTCGACACGTTTTAATGCAATAATACTGTTCATAAAAAAGAAATCAACAAACATGTGAAAGCAATAGCATGAACTTGCAATAAAAGGAAGCTACACATGGTTTCTACTTGAAAACAGAAGAGAAACAAACAATACTTGTAAACCTAAAATATCACAGACTTGCACGAAATGTAAATTGATTAAGCGACCACTTTTCTTTATCACAAATATAACGATGAGAATTTTAAACTATAAAATTTGGCACACAATGATATAGCCTCTGTATTTCTTGGTTTTGTGATATGTTAGTAATGCTGAATAGATTTTATTTTAAAAGGGAATACAATACTGACCACAATAGCATAAAAGAAACTAAATTGTAACACCGTCAATACACTAAGAACAACGAAGCGAAAAATAAAACTTTTGATAACTTGTCCAAAAAGAAATCCCAATTAATATTATGTTAATGTTGTATACCGATTTTTATTGACAAACAAAACATCGGAACCGATTACCTGCATCTATCAGGAATGTTTTTCAAAATAATCATTTAAATCCAAAGCCTACTTTTAACAAACAGAAGCACATCGAAAGGGTATACATTATTATGATCATGTCATATAAGCCAGCCATACGAATATTAATGTTCCTAATTTGTTCAAGTATACACTTAAAAGACTATTATCACACCAAGCATGAGACATAAGTACTTTGTGTTCACATAATCACTTATTGTATTCTTATCCAGATAAAAATAAATACTCGATTTGTTTATATCAAGTGAAATTGGGTTAAAGATTGACCACGGACAAGTTAGTTTATACAATGTGCTCATTAATAAACTATTTTGAAGACTATGTGGGATATGTGCAATAAACGTTATGAGATGTGGTGACAAAGATTTATTATAATTAAATATCAAAATATGAGAATTTTGCTCGTTTTATCCTGTTGTTTGTTTTCATGAAATCTCCCTCCTCCCTACATCTGTCCTATTCCACTACATATCCTTGCTTAAACCATGAGTCGCGAGCCGGGAATGTAGCGCGACTCGCGCCAAATGTTGCTCTCGCCACAATTGTGCAGGCAGCGCTTGCACTGATCACAGCGTTTGTATTTGTCACACTGTTCGTGCACGAGCATGCCGGGACTCTGCATACGCATGCGCTCCTCCGTCTCGCGGTCCTTCTTGTACAGCGTGGCAGCCGCCCAGTCCGTCTCCAGGCGCTTGCGGTGCTTGAAGAGGCGCTCGTAGCGGTCGGCGCGGTCCTCCTTCAGTCTACGGGAGATAATTAAGATACATGCAATTAAAGTACGTGTAAAGCATTGATCAATTTAGATAAAACATGTGTTTCTGTCCTAGATTCTTTAAGTGTTCAAAAATATGGTCGTAGCGGTTGATGAGGTCTTCTGTCAGTCTAGAGAGGGGAAAAAGAACAAAACGCATTCATGGTTATGTTTATAATAAACCAATCTGAGGGGAAAAAACTAAAATGTATTGAACTAGTTTATATAGGCCTATGGAAGAAGCGCCCGGATAAGTTTCAAAGAATCGGTTGACGACATTTCTATAACTCACTCTTGCTTGGTTCGTTTAAGCATATCCTCTGCCTCCTTTTGTTCGGCCAGCTGCCGTAAGATGGCGTCTCGCTTGCGGTGCTCCACGGTGGCCAGCTGCTCCTTGTAGAGACCGTGCGCCACGCGACGTCGATCGGCCATCTTCTCGGCGTTCATGTCTTGTTTACCGAAGACCGGTTCGGAACTGTCCGGAACGCGAGCGGGGATGGGCAACGGCTTGAAACGCACCTGTAGATTAACAAAGTAAATATTTTAACCAATTATGTAATATGAAACGAAATTATTGTAAGAAGAGTGGAGTAAGGGTTATGGTCGGTCGCGAAAAAAAGAAAATGCAATAACATGTATGAATATATTAAATGATTTATGGCTTTCTCAAATGATCTTCCGATAATTTTAAAGGCAATCTAGGTGACGACCTGAAACAAATATCGGGCGGGTAGGAATGGTCAAATAGAAAAAAGTGTTTAACAATACTTTCGGTTATTGAGAAACGGTTATTTAGAAACGGTTAATCTGAATTCAGTTTGATATGTACTTGAAAAGTCAACTTAGGCGCGAACCTAAGCGCTCAGAAGAAAGATACGTCACAGAAGTACCCAGAATAATTCAATTAAATGGAAGTTACAAAAAAAGATCATTTAAATCACTACCGACTGCTGCTATGTGTAGAAAGTGATATGTAGAATGGTTACCTAATCCATGCTTATCTTATGCAATAGAAGACTGTTTATCTAGTGCTAATTATTATTTAACTATTGCATATATCTTGTCTATGCACACATGAAAGTAAGCCTCACTTTTTTTCATAAACACATTTACACAATTCACTTTCAAATCATTAATTTTGATATATGCTCGGATTTTGGACAATTCAGGCAATTAACATTCAGACATTTGCTCACTGCACTTTCATATTCAGTTTACGTTGTCACCTAAAATATTGAATTAGGCAAATTCATCCTCATTCATATTCATGTAAACAATTTAAACACTTTCTCAACCCACAATTTTAAACATGTTTTCAAGTTGTTTAGGATTCAGACACGACACCATTGCACTTTCGTATTCATTCCCCTTTTCCACCTAAAATTAAAACACATACACAAATTCATACTCAATATTCATGAAAACAACTTCACCAAACACTTTTAAACCATTCATTTTTTTCATATACCCCGGTACTCAAATTTGAACCATTCAGATACTACATCAATTGCTCAGACTCATCGTACTTTCGAACAAACAGCTATTTCACTGTTTCATCTAAAGACGTGCACAGACCATTTCATACAGCCCTCCATTCAGATCTGCTTAAAATACAGTCAGTCATTAAATCATAAGTTTATATTGCGCTTAATATGGAATATATCGATACATTCTTATGAACAAATCTTTACCACTTTTTTCGACATGTCTTCTTGTATTTTTAGATCGAATGATTGTGAAAAGGGAAGTATGATTTGCGTCCTGGGAAGTGTTAAAGGACCTAATTGCTTATTGATACGAATTCTAGGTGTAGGGCTCTGCAAGCTGTCGCGCACAGCAATCTGCGCATGAAAATTATAAAAGATAACATAACAGAAACGGTAAATTTGGCGATATATTCATCCGTCACAGCAGCTAATGAATGATAAGTAAATGGTATAATTGCATCATAAACATAGCTAAAATGAAGCAGAAGCAAATCCATAAATTCATTATTTACGTGTTCGTTTGTCGTAATAATTAATTGTTTGTTGATTTCATTTCTTACTCAATTTTATTTTCATCGATATTGTTTATCTATTAGTCCTTGTTTAAATTGGTAATTTTGAAAAGAGTATCATATAATATCGAATTTAACGAACCTGTGCAGACAGCGCGCGTTTATATTGTTCTGTCTGGTCGTGTTTCTCGGTTAAATATTGATCCCGCTGCATTGCCAAACTGAAAATAAAAGTCATTCATTAGTGTATGCAGGAAATGGTATAACAAATTGATCAATTAAAAGTTAAATATAGAGTCTAATGAATCTCAATTCAAGGACAAAGCATACCTTTCTCAATACATAACCTAAATATGAACCATCGGAAAAAAATACTAGTTGAAAATAAACCAATGGATGTTAATAATTTGGAATTTCTCAATTAAATTATTTTAAAGTTAACCCTATCATTAATGTAGAGTCAATGCAATAAAAATGTCAAGTCATTAAATGAACCAGTAGAAGGATGTGCTAGCAGCTTACTCTTCAGCGAGTTGAACTTGCTCGAGTCGCTCCAAAAATTCTTCATCAGAGCGTCGCTTCTTGGTGTTATCAGATTTCAAGGTGACCTGTACAAAACCAAATTTGAGGTAATGATTTTCTTATTTCATTAACAATAATTGATGTGCCACGTTTTTTAATGAGGGGCTCATATTTCTTATCGGGAAACAAAAATTGTCTCGAACTTTGGAGCCATAAATTCAATTTCGCCCAAATCAATTGTTCACCGTGTTGTTTATGGTAAAATGTATGTCCATTCTGTAAACGGGAGTTCTTAATTAAATTATTTTTTTATACCTGATCTTGCAAGTCGCCAAAGTACTTCTTTTGCTTGAAGAACCTGGGCGGCGTCAAGGGGCGCTTCTGGAAGATGTACGAGGTGTGGAAGTTGGTGTCGCGACTGCGCTTCTTGCTGTCCACGGCGTCGGCCACGCCCAGGTTAAATGCTGCCATCTTCTGGCTTTCGTGCCGCTTCGCCAGCAGGTTCTCCTAATATTTTAGGGTAACACGTACATGGTTTATTGTGTTCATGTTTTTATTTCTTCATTTAAGAAGTACAGTGCAACACAGATAACATAAAGTGATCGAGACTGAGACTTTTTGTTCAACCCATAGATAGGCTACATAAAATATATCCAAATTATATTTTGCATAAAAAAGTGAAAGATATCAAATTAAACAGAAACTCAAAATAGTTGTGTTCAAAATAACAAATAACAAATAAACGTTTGATATTGAAAGGAAACCAACGATTTGAAAGATTAAGAAAACTGGCTGTTTTGGTTTCATAATAGTGCTATTTTAGCATTTTCAGATTGTTCTACAATGGCTTTAGAACAGAGAAAACTCACGTGATCGTTAAGAATAGCTTCAGTATCTTTCATATGCTGATACTGTTGCAAGAGCCGATCTTCCTCGCGCTCCCGTCGTTTCCTCTCTTCCGTGAACGATACGGGCACGTTTCTTCCTTCTCGCTGGTGACACAAATAGCACAATTCCTGTCCCGCATTCTCATGTCCGCACGCGCTCTCCGTTCGCTTTTGGCCCGGTGGGGGCGTCGGGATTTTGAAGAGAGGTTCCGGTTTCTTCAGGAGTGTGGCGTCGACGCTGCGTGCACGGGGGAAATCTTGGCGTGATGTGTCAGGAGGTGAGGTCACACTACGGGAAAGAGATGAGGATAAAGGTCGTGCATTAAGGTTGGATAAAGTGTTCGTGCTTGAAACATGCTGGTAAGGATTAAACTTAGGTTTAGGTAATAACACGGGAGGAGGTTCTGAAATTGTAAACATATCATGCTCTGGATTCACGTAATAGCTAGGATCTGCATCATGCCCAGGAACACTAAAATCTACAAAATCTACACCAAAGGAATCTAAAGGATGAGAAGTGTAGTGCATTGTCGAGCTCCAGTCCAGAGCAGAAGAAAAGGATCTGGTGAGTGGTTTGGCCCAATGGACTTTTGGGTTTTCGTCCAAAGAAGCATAGTTTACTTCGCTGCAAAATAAAACATATTTCATATTTTCTTTATTGCTTAACAGCATGTGATATTTCAAACGAAGCGTGAGATTAGCGGACAATTCTATTAGAAAGCTTAAAATGCACTTTTTTCGCTTTCTCACGTACCACAGAACAGATTACATTGTGGTGATGCATTTTCACTGGGAATTTATTTCAATAGTGCATTTATTGTTTGATGATAAATTTCCTGAATTTCACATCGCCAAATTTAGCAACCGTTGAAAAACCGACATTTTGATCAATAACATTTCAAAGTTTGTTTCTCTTCCCCAACACTCAACCACCCAAAACACCTACCCATTGATAGGCGACAGCGATCGCTTGAGCATCATGGGTGTGGGGCCGGAGCGGGCACTCATCACAGAATTGCCGCGCACTCCCTTGGGCGACTGCATGGCAGCGGGCATGAGGTCGTCATGGAAACTGATGCCCGACGCTTTGGCCAAGGGAACCATCATGCGCGAACCCGTGCGGCTGCCGGAGGCACTGGCTTTTTTGTCTGCAAGGTGATAATGTTAATGAAAATTGTTAATGATACCTTGACTTTATTTTGCAATATACCATATTGGAAAACCACCGCGAATATAATCACTTCTTGTTTAGTCAGTTATCTGTCGCATTATTCCCGTTTACTGCTAGACAATAAATAAATCATTAAATTAGGGTTATAGGTCGCGTTATTATGTATTGTATAACATGAATGAAATTAATCTAACTGAATCCAAAGCTTCGAAAAAATAATTACAAACACAATATGTTACTCATTTTCTCCGATTATACTGTACCTTCAGTGTCACCCTCGGCACCTTCTCCCTCTGCTCCCTCCATTGTGCACTCAGCTTTGTCCCCGTCGGGTCCCTCGGGCACGCTCTCATGGGCGGGCTCCTCTTCAAAGTCGAAGCCCGCCTCACCAGCGGCCTCCTCGTTCTCCTCTATGGTGGGCATGCCTCCTTTGGTGTCTTCTGGCATTAACCCTCCGGCTCCTTGGTTGATTCTATAAAATGAAATATAAACGGTATTGATATAGGGATTCGTTCGGGTTACGCTTATATCTTAGACGAGGCATTGTTTATTTTTTACCAGTTACTAGAGTAAAGAGTAGTTTACTATTTCTGATCAGTATAAAAGCATTTATGATTTTAATTAAGTAGCCCATATCGTTTGCCACCAGAGATTGATTAGTATTACCAACTACATAAGACGCGAAAATAGTGAGATATCGAGGGTGTTTATCGCTGTTGAACAAAACCACTGAACGATTCATTATCGCTTGATCCTATAATTATCAGTTATCAATATGAAGCACTTTTGTAGAACAAGAAGCTATGATGCCCCTTTTATTCAAGTTTTATTCTTACAATTAACTGCAATGAACAGTGCAAAATCCTAATCACTCATAACTTCACAATAACCTTTTCGCATATCAACAGGCAAGCTCACAAAGCGTTTCTCATAATATACCGGCAAACACGTTTATGATGCGAAGAAAGTTCCCTGTGTATTCGACATACTAAAGAACCAAACAAAATCCAAAATTTATAGGAAAGGGTTACACAAGAATAAATGAAGCATCTATCATTCTAACTAATTTTCTAACGATGTATTTTACAATCCTCCAAAGTTCATACTTGAAATCATCATTTTCTTAAATATATAACCATTTCGATTAATTAAACTTTGGATTCCCTAAGACATAAATAGTGCATAGTTTCGACGTTATAATCTTTCTATCTGACCTACACCAATATTAATATACATCTAGGCTAACATTACGTTGATAATAAAGTCAAAAAATATAAATCGAACTATTATTTAATGACGGTGTCTAAAGCCTGACAATTTTCATATCCAGCTTTCAATGCAGTCACAGGCAAAAATGAAAATTGTACAATCATTGTGTTATTTTTCGGTGTATGATACAAAATATAAATAAGTTTTTAAGCTTGATTCCCAAGCGAAACATCATTTAAAAATCAAATAAGGTGAAGAAAGTTCATTATAGTGTTTTAGTATACAGAACTGCGCTACAATTACCTCAGATTGTGCCTATAAGTAAGAAATTATACATGAGTAACTTATAAAAAATACCATAACCCTTATAGGTACTAAAAGTTAAATCATTCTCGTATTACTACAATTGTCTAAATATTTTTTTCTTAAGTATGATATAGATCCAGTACATTCTTTTATAAATCAACTGTCTTATAGATATTCCCATCTCTTTGTGATTAATTCAAAGGTATATTCATGCAGGAATTCAATAGTGGTATAAACATCTAACGTGATATGAAAATCCATAATCACAGCACAACAGTGCATCGAATCTATTTTCGACTATGTTATGATTGAATAGCTTACCTAGGCAGAATGAGTGTGTTTGAGGTGCCTGACCTGGTTGGCGTTCTTCCTTCCGACATGACAGAATCGACTGTACCCGGACGCTGCCGAAAAACAAATTTATCAAATGCAACAGTGCTGCAAAATATATGGAACCAAATATCATGGAAATTGTTTATCCTTCATTATAATTAAAGAAATTCCGAGTCATGAATTGTGACACATTTCAATGTTATTCTAGTTAAATGGTGTCATTCAAATCAATGTGAATGCTAAATTTTATACTCACGTCTTTAAGAGCATTGACTAGTTGTCCTGAACCGTCCATGCTGTTCAGGAATTCCTTATAGAATTTCATCTTGACCTTTGAGTCGCGGATTTGTAGGCGACCGATTCCCTGGAAGGTGAACTCGACATTGCGACGAGAACCGACCGAGCGGGCGAGCGCTTGTAAGACCTCCTTCACGCATGATTCCACTGTGTCACGGTCAAACGGACTTTCGTAGGAAAGCGCCGCGAAATTTAATTGAACTACTGGTATTTGTCCTGAAATAGAATGATATATAATGTAAGGTCGGAGGTATCAATATAAATTTCCTACAGCAGTTTATGCAGTTGCAAATCAATGATTATTCTGAAGTGAAGTACGTGTAAATGTATATTGAAGCTTTCTAAATTGCAATTTACAAGTTGCGTTACTCACGATATTTTAGCAATGATTAAATAGCGTTTTCTATCACATACCTGTAACATGGTGTTTTGTGTAGTTAACTTGGTGTGTCTTAGCGAATTTTTCTGATAGCAGAAAAACGGGACGTTGAATCAGAATATATTTATTGTTGCCTACATCCAGTTTCTTTTGAATAAATGTAAATGTTCCTAGACCAGGTATGTTGACTCCCTGTGGATAAAAGTACAAATGTATATATGAGCATACAACTAAAACGCGTCAAGTCGGACCGTCATATTACAAAAACCATGCGAGAGAAAGTCAAGGGTATCATCAGAAACATGAAATGATGCTATGAAAAACGATAAGTTTAGTCCAAAAAACGTTGTTCGCGACACCATGCGCATACTTAAAACTTGTTAACACAAGCCCTAAAGTGTCTAAGGACACAAAAAAATTTCGTTGCATAACTACCTTTTAGAACTTCATTCTATGTAAAATATGAGTATCCGCGAGTATTAGTAATCAATATATTTGACTTTTTTTCTATTTTTTTTTACAATGACTATACCGTTAACTATAAAAGAAACCTGATAGTAAATTTTAAGACTTGTTTAGTAACATTATACTGGTCAGCACTAATGCAACTTAACTATACAGTTTAGATATCATATGAAAATTTCACCTTTTGGAGAGCCATCTGTTTCTCGATGAAAGAGGATACATTTTCCCATACGCTAACCACATCTAAAACAAATATCAAATTCATTATAATAGTTAAGTAGGTCAATGAAACTGACAAAGCCATCCGCCAAAAAATGAGAAGAAAACCAATAACAGGGTGCAACACAGGTTTTGCTCAGCTGATAGACATCGGTCTATTAGATTCTAATTTTTAATAGACCGAAGAAGACCTAAGTAGCCCGAAAGTGAACGATTATTTTTTAAATGTCTTGGAGGATTTTACCATTTAATTCCTAAAAATAGTTCAAATTCATACGTTTGATGCTAGGCAAAGGGGTACTTTACCAACGTCATAAAAAGTAACGCTAGCGTGGTCAAAATGACATAAGCAATCGATATTCAACATGAAAATAACATGTTAAATGCGAGCGCTGACGGCGCGAGCGCAGTTTTTTTAAGCCTTAAAAATAAATGCCTTTCGTACAATATTATTTCCATAAAATTGTCATGCGCTATAGCGCCAGTGTCGTCTCAAATGACACTGGTCTGGACAAAAAGACGGACGCACATGCGTCCGTGCGACCGCTCAGGTAAAACCCTGCTAAAGTATGAGTCAGTGGTCTGTGTGTGAAATTCAAAGTAAAATTCGAGCATTGACGATCGAATCTAGCAGTGGTTTAAAATAAGTGTGTTTTGCCATGCACATACATCCATGTACAATGTATATTGCTTTTTAGATTGAACCATCTTCACATTTCATTGAAAATAAAACAAATGAATAAGAAAAAGAGTAATTGCAATCCTAAAATACTAAAAGTTAAGACGGGTTTTGGAAAATATTCCTAATAGACACCGGTCTATTGGATTTCAAAATCTAATAGACCGAGCCAATTCTTAATAGAATTGTCTATCGGTCTATCGCTTATGTTGCACACTGCAATAATCATGACAATAAATCGGTTAACTATTCATCAGAACATGGCTCTAATGAATAATTACGATAGAATACGATAAGTAATACAAATAATTTTCAAGATAGGATACTAGATAACAAACCCAAAGCAATACACTTCGACAAAGTACTACTACTTTTACACATCTTAATTGAATCAACTTTTTAGCACAATTATCTAGTGGTACATGTGGTATTTCCAGATTAAATTACAACACTAATAAATACGAACAGACAAAACAGGCAAATCTAAAAGCTATACCTGGTAGATTGATTTGTCTAATTAAACAAAAGTCATTTTCAATAACCAATCAATTATAAGTAGGTATGTACAAATTTATATACATATTATTTGATCAAAAGTTTCTCCTTAAATCACAACAGATTTCATGCGGACGGATAGAAGAATGAAGAAGAATGAAGACAGACAGCTTTAAAAATATAACATAAAATATTATTATAGTTATTATTCAAATTCTCCGTTAAAACAAATTGTATTGGATGGGGAATTTAGGTCAGTTATTCCAATTCATCTTTATATTTCGATTTTTATTTATCTATTTATTAGTTGGTATCATCCAACATACAGTGCACTACGGATAATTTGAAGTGCTCGGGACCGGAAATTCAGTTCAATTTATCCGAACTTAAGATTATCCGAATTAAATTTGGTATAAAATAGTGAAAATACAAAATCGGGACCGAGAAAATAGTTCAAATTATACCGAAATTCAAATTATCCGTGTTCAAATTAACCGTGGTCTACTGTATATGCAAATGTGTTGAGTATTAAACAGAGAATATATGAACATATATTAGTTTAACACAATGCTTAGCTTAATCCCAATCGATATATCCTGAGAAATAGGGGCGGAAAAGGGTAAACAAGTTATCAGAAAATGAAGATGATATATCTGTCTAGGGGTCCGACTCTTGAACAATTCGCGTACTAGCTATTCGTAATTACTGCATCTTGATCTTGATCTTGATGGGTTTAGGTGAAACGTCGTATGACATTCCTTCACCACGCATTCGCCAAGTATTTGATAAATACATTTTCGAACATAGTTTGAAAACCCCTCGAGCTGCTTTGGTGTTATTTTGTAGTTGTCAAATGTAGTTTTGGGTAAACTATTCCAATCGAGAATGGTATTTGGAACAAAGCTATATTTGTAAGTGTCTGTACGAGTATGAAGCTGTTGAAAAGTATGGGGATGGTTTTGCCTATTTTGTCTATTGGGTTTATGGAGGTCGTTTAAAGGGAGGACCGTGGTTTCGGATAGGGCTTTAAACATGAAAATTAATCTATTTTGCTTTCTACGTGACCTAAGGGATGTTAGCTCAAGATCGTTAAGGATGTTAGTCATGGAACCAGGCTCGTAAGAATAATTTCCGGTAATGAATCTAGCTGATCGCTTTTGAACTTGCTCTATTTTGTCTTGTAAATATATTTGAAAAGGGTCCCAGGCTGCACTGGCGTATTCAAGGCCTGGCCTAACTAGTCCTTTATAGGCTTGGAGCTTAACACTCTTTGGGCACATTTTCAGATTTCTTTTCAAAAGACCAAGAGTTCTAGACGCTTTATTACACATTGCGTTTATATGGTATTTCCAATTGAGATCGCTTGTGATGTAGACACCAAGATATTTGATTTTGTCAAGAAATTCTAACTTAGACCCTTCGAGAGTATAGTTGAAGGAAATATTTCTTCGCTTCTTAGAGAACCTGATCATATTACATTTTGAGGGTTGAAAACGCA
>LQRL01122382.1:1675-15384 GCA_001703475.1 Hydroides elegans
CCACAAGCTCATTTGTTATGGGTTTATGGTGGATAAGTACTTCAAAAGATTAAAGGAGTCAAAGAAAAAAGGCTTGGCCTTGTTTATAAACGACTATCTATGCGGTGAGCATCTTCCAATAAAATAGGAAACAGCGCACCTCTTGAGATAAGATTAACAAAAAGGACCTTTTTTGATCAAATTTCGGTTGCGACGAGATAGCCGATCAAAAACACAATATGTATATAAGACCCGGACCGAGTCATTTCGACGAGATACGCGGGTTTTTTATATCTCGTCGACGAGATATCCGATCCTTTTTTAATGAAGACTATATGGCATGGGGATGGGGATTCGAAAAACTGACGAGATAGCCGGTTGACGAGATAAACGGGTACGAGATAAGCGGGTAAGACTGTACATTAATAGATAGGTGATTAGAAAATTAGTCAGTAACTCAAAGAATATAACAAAAGAAATATATACTAGCTTCCTAATGAAAGAGAATAAAAACGTGAGGTGAACTCATATATGAAAGAAAACTCAAGACCTCAAAGAAAGTTCTGAGATAAGAAAAGTCCTGAAAATATATCGTTAACATAAAAGCTGGCTAGTAACTGTGCCAAAGAGACCCCTGGGCTAAGCGCAACATCTAAAAGCATTCATCTAAAGGTGCAAGTGCACTTTGGTCGAAATACCACTTCTATCCGGTGTAGGTTCGCTTTCTGTTACAGTTTGGTCACCCGCTGAATTATCTGGATTAGGTTTCGTTTCTGAACGGTCATCTTTCGAGTTCTTATGTTGTTTTATCTCTTTGTCATCATTCTCTTCGAATGATGTTCGGGACTTCTTTTTAGATTTGCGTAAGGATATTCGTTCGCGAACTTTGCGTTTAAATACAGTAACGGAAGAGGCGGAGGAATCCACATAGGGACTATTTGTGGCATTACATGATAATGCATTTGTGTGAGCTGTGTTGGTGAATAAATAAAAAAGTAACAAAATAAAATAAGATTAGCACTCATAATGAGCCATTTCATAGTATAGTGATGTTTCTTATACAAATGTGAATAAAACAAGCTCGCGTGTCTTAAAATCCTAAAATAGAATAAAAGGAGTTTGAATATATAATATACATGTACATTTTACACTAGTGATAGCCTATACATGTATTCACAAAATGCCCAGATTTTGCATCATTATAGCATTCATATAAGAAAAATAGCTGGCATTCAAAAGGCTGACACATGTTAGATTTCAAAACAAACACATGCAGTTAGTAAGCTTGGTTTGAAAAAAAAAACTTGGGTTACTATGAATACTGATTTTAGATCAAATTGAAGTTAGTTTTTTGAGAATGTAAAACAATAGTGAGTTTGATACAAATATGAATTTTCATTGCGATACACCTAATTTTACACAGCTCATATGCCTATGTATATATCTAATTTATATTTTACTTATTTTAGCCAATAAATAGATTTCTCCACAGACTAAGATAAACTTTGTAAACAGTAATAGACCTTAAAATACACTTATTTTTATATTTACAAATAGAAGCACAACTACGAAATATGAGTATTTGAGTCTTTCAAAAATGCTAATATAAAGGATATCGTATAAGAGTAATGATACTTTTCTACAATATATTATACTATTACCATTTTGTCTATACTGTTACATCATAAATAGGTAAAACTAAAATAAACAGAAAAGGTTTAGAATAGAGGGGCATGCTAAAAATAGCTGCTTTGTGTAAAGTACGTAACAGTAAGTTCATATCCTAAACACTAAAGTTACATGAAGGACTCAACCATTGCAACTAAAATACTTTCAAATAAATGCACTAAATAAAAACAATTATATCCTATTCAGTTTCACACATTATGCAACTAAATGTTAGACCCATAATATTACTTTCAATCGTTAATTTGTGTCAACCGAAGATCAAAAGGCTAAATCCTATCCCTTGGGCCAAATGATCATGCTACTTTAAACTATTTATCGTTAACCCCCTCACCTTGTTTGAGCGCAGTGACTGTCGTCTGCCCGCTGCCGCATCGCACCTGGTAGTGAGGCGTCACGGCGTTCTCTATGACATCACAATCACGAGCACTCACGCTCCACTTGTACTTGTAGCGCTCCACTTGGCCGGTCTCCGTTTCCCTGGCAACGATACGATTTGTTTAGAATGGAATGGTGGGTTATTAAAACGATCCGAAAGGTGGAAATCGAAATGCATATAAAGAAAAATCTGTCTCTTTTACTTTTCAATTATTTCATGTCTTCAATGTTTTTCCTGTCACTAAGTTGTTTACCTATGGGGCTAACAAAAGAGCCACAAAAATGAAAAATACTCACTTGGTGCCAACAGAGACACAAAGCAAAAGGTCGCTCATGAGAATCAATCGTCGTTGCTTCGACTTCATGTCCCCGTCTTTCATTTCCTTAACAGAAAGATACATAGAATATGTGAAATGTGAAACAAATCTATTTCCTAGACAATTCTCGAAACAAAAACTGATCTACTCCCTGCAATTATACAATTATTTTCTATATCTGATTCATAACGTTAATGATGGTAAACTGGAAATCGTTTTATTTGACTTTTGGGCATTCGAATTTAACAATTTAAGATAGACAATATTGAGTGATACATACCACTCAAACTCGAATATCGTAACGTGATATAATTTAATCCTCATGCAGATGGATTGGCAATAATAAGTAACAAGACTGTCCAAGGACAGTGTGCCACATCTTGCTCAAGGATTAAACGATCCCTTAAGACATCATAACTCAAACTGGTAACATCTGGACTGCAAAGGATGTTGTTGGCTTTTAGGATTGAATATTTAAGGTGAAGAGCTAGACATTTTGTAAATCAATTCTGCTTTTAATGAGGATTAATAAACACGCATTTATATATGTACCGTAATTACCGGTGTATAACCCGCAGGTTATACACCGATTTTACAAACAAAACAGCCGGGTGCGGGTGCACAACGGTTCAACGGTTGCATTAATGAAGAATCATTTCAAGCGGCATATAACGGGGCCTTTATGGGGTGAAAGGTTAAATATACAATTTGTAGAATAATGAAAAATAAAGGGTACGGGTTATACCTCGGATTTTAAAACATAATTTTTGATTTTCACAAAGAGCGGTTTATACATCAGCGCGGACCATACACCGTTAATTACCGTATACCGATTTCTTCCTTAACACAAATTGCCGCAAAAATTCCGTTAATATAAGAAACAGTGCATGACATTCACAATACATACAAGTTACTATATTGATTTGGAAGCGAAACATTTTTTAAATACATATTTAACGACGCGGTGTTTTCGATTGTGTCGCACTACATCCAAAGCGTATTTGAGGTATTTGATGATCAAAGTAAAATGGTGTGTAAAATATGTCTAAAGATATCCTCCACAGTAGAGCAACTTCGATTGTGACGTCACAATCGATGGCATAAGCGATGGCAAGCACAGCCTATAATGTTTAAATGGTAAGATATAAGCAGTCATAACTTTGCTTATATAAGCAATATAAGCATAAAATACCACAACTAAAATGCGCAAGCTCGAAAGGAACAATTTGAATCAAATTTCATTAAAATTGGCCAACTACCTTAGGAGGAGTAGCATTTTGAAAAAAAAGTTTACGAACTAAACAAATAAATATATATATATCAATTTATAACGGAAAAGTGGTCGCACAATCCCCGGTTTGCTTCGCAAGCCGTGGCTAAAGATATTTGAGATCAAGCGTGAATAACACATTTTAACCCTCTCCACTAAAAGGTTAATATATGACTTCATCTCCTTACAAACTCACCATACTGGTGACATCATCACAGCGCACCAAATAGCGCACATCACTGCCCCTTATCGGATGTCTCCCCGTGAGATCGTGCAAGATACGTTTGCAGTCATGGCGACTCTCGCTGTCTCGCTTCGTGTCGTTGAGGCGGTGGGTCAACGTCTCCAGTTCGGTCAGAGCCATCTGCAGGGGAAGGCGGTCGTGGTGCTCGGGCGGCGTGAATTTCAACAGGTCCTGTACCAAATGGATGGAATACAAATACAGGGTAAGTAGGATGGCATGGTTTGCGTCCCTTGATATGCAGCGTAGAGACCCATTCTATTTTTTTAAGTGATTTTGTATGCATTCTTTAATCTACTAGTAAGTCTGAGCGATTTTCATATACCATTGCATCATTCTTCGTTTCATTCGACACGAATGAAGCTTACGAATAATACCGGAACATGTAAAAATCGGCAATATCATGCTTTAGTCCCCATAGGGGAATGATTGTTCCTGAAGGTTGAAGATCGTTTAAGAGTGCATGATATCGTCGCTCTATATATAGTCTTCTATCCTTCCCCTTTTACATATAGAAGCTTATGGAAAGGGGGAACGATGGAAGATTATATTAAGACAGTTCAGGGTATCGTCGCCCTTATATATAGTCTTCCATCGTTCCCCTTTCTCATTAAGCTTAAATATGTAAAAGAGGAAGGATAGAAGATTATATATATAGTCTTCTATCCTTCCCCTCTAACATATATAAGCTTACGGGAAAGGGGAACGATGGAAGAGTATATATATAGAGACGATTCTTTTTAATCTTAAAACTAAGTGTCCCTAGGTCGCTTCGCTCACAAAATCATCAAGACACATTCCTAACCCTAACCGAAAAAGAAACGATTTCAATATTTTTAAATTTCTTGTTAGGGTTTAGGCACCCGTTTACAGTAACAAGCGAGCGTAGCGACCTAGGGACGAAAAAATGTCATAATGTACTCTTGAACTGTATTTCCCCTCAGGGGATCAAAGCAAAATATTGCCTAAAAATCTTTATTGATATCTTCTGACCCTTAAAATCCTATCCCGTACCTGGAGAAGCATGATGAACTGAGGAAAGCGCTGCACGGGTTTGACCATGAGACCGAAGAGAGACAGCTTGTCCGCCGACATACCCAGCTTATTCTGAACCAGATGCATAGAAATCGGGTGATTAAATTACGTAGATTATAATCACTTTATTAAGTTTAGGTTTACATGTAAAATACTTTCAATTGTTACTTTAAACTATATAAAATCGTGATCAGTCATAAATTTCTTACTTTAACCGTTGAAGTGAAATATATGTTTCATGCATAATTCATGATATCTAAAAGCCTTAAATTATTCGTGTTAGATTTCTGCAATTAATCTAATTAAATTTCTAGTAAAGTGGTGCCAATATCAAATATAAGGTTGTTAAATAAAGATGCCGCAAAACAATTATCCGAAGTGGTTTGTGGCATAGCATGACATGTGCTTGTCACGCAAGGCGATGGAACTACAATGTAGGCAATATCATTATCCGTTTTTGTATTACTTTTATTGTTATTCATTAGTTGCGAAAGGTTTTTGGTAATTTGAAGTTCATCCATGTGAAAATATTAGTGGGTAAATTGTTGTTAATCATATGTTATATACAACGTTAATAATTTATTACAAAAAGTACATTTGATATCAATAAATTGAAGCAGGAATTGTTATTTAAGGAATTATTGTTAATAAACACATCACAATTAATATTATTCTCCTCTAATGATACGATCCCTCTGTATTAAAACCTGAATTAATTTCACCATTTTAATTGTTTGCGTTTTGCATATAAATCTAAATTTCATTGAAATCATGGAATGCAATAAAGATCTTTGCAATGCACTGATATATAAATACATGTAGTTAGAATTAATATACAATGCAGTATGATTATAGGCGTGCATATATATTGAACTAATTCTAACGCTAAAGATTTTCTACCTCGGTTGATATTCTTTCCTGCAAAATAAATCATTGAATAAAAGTTAAAAACATACCGTTTATGATTAACTCTGTAAGAATGATCGACCACACAATAATATTGAATTGAAAACATTGAATTTTAATTTAATTCAATGAAAAAAAACTCTAATATTGGAATGAAGAATCAAAATCAATACAAACGTTTCTATTTGTTTTGGGTAAAAAAACGAACCTGCTTATAAATGGTCGAAGTAAAAAGAGCAAACTCATAAGCAAACAACTCATTTAGGTGAAAAACGATGTACGCAAGGAAAAATCAAAGTTTATGAATCGAGGGAAAACTATAGGCATATATAAACAGTTGGAAATAAGACAATATACGACAATTGGATCAATGTAATACCTTGAGGAACTCGGCAAAGGCCTGCTTGGTGCGCGCCTGCTTCTTCGTGGTCTCCATGGCGACAGAAAAGTTGTTGACGTAGGCGCTGTACGTCTCGAACACCATCGCCTTCGAAAACTGAATGCATCAAATTGGTTGATTAATATTTCATTTGAAACAGTGATGTTAAAATCAATTTGATAAAATTATATCAATGTGTTAACAAATAAAACTCAAAAGGGAAAGTCAACAGGTAACATTTAAAACTGCAGTTATTTGTAGTTCTTGTAGTTGGAAATTTGTCAGCCCCAGAACTTATGTTCGCTCTATAGATATAATGTTTTTTTTTCAAATCGAAAATGCTAACAATACAATCAGCTACCAACATGCATGGCAAATAAACCCTCCACTCACCGACGCAGTGAAGACATTGCCGATGGTCTCCTTCTCATCCCAGTGCTTGACACACTCAGTCAGCTCAATGTGGAACATGTTGTGACATTGCAGGATGTCGTTCATCTTGTAGAAGATGACGCGGATCACGTTGCGAGCGAGGATCGAGGGTTTTGCTTCGAGTAGAGGGCGCTCGTAGTCGTTGATGAGGCGGCGAAGAGAGTCCAGGTAAGACGTCTCGGAGTCCACGATGGCCGAAAGCACGTGTCTTCGTTTTAACTGGAATATGGAGAGAAAACGTTTTGTGTTTCAAGACTAGACACATTTTCCGTTAAACGAAACTACATTATTGATACTCCTGATGATTTTGTTATTCAGATAACCACATTCGTTTTTTTTATTAAGAAACACATCACCTAGGTGATAACCACGTGAACTGACGCTATCACCGCTATTTTTATTGCTTGCTAGCAAGATTCGTTATTTGTCAATTTGTCAAGTTGCAGTTATCTAAAAAGAAGAAAAACATCTTTTTCACTTCATTGACACAGATACACCTTGGCTGCAGCCGTAAACTCTTTAACCCAAGGCTTGAAAATCCCACAATGAAATCTAACATTTTCACATTACCTGGAGCTGAGTCAACCCAAGCGGAACGGCGGGCAGCTGGGCGGGCGGGTGCTTGTCCATGTTGAGCGCCACGTGGATGAGCATTGAGTCGTCATCCGATTGGTCGTCACGTGGCCGGTTGCCAAGACGAGCCGTGAACTTGTCGCCAAGACGCGCCACCATCTTGTCGAGCACTTGTGGAATCTGGCGGTGAGAGAGTGTATCCATGGTGAAAGGTTTGTTTCGTTTTAGGCATCAGGTCTATTTTTGTTTTAAAATACAAGTGGAGAACACACTTGCACTGGAACTCGCATATATCCACGATAAATACATTTTAGCAATAACAATATCAAAACAATATCGATATATTTATAGATCGAAAACGAATGCAATTTGCTTCCTTTAAATCATTTTTCTTTACGGTATCATATCCAAAACCACTTCGATGCCATTTAAATATGCACTGAGTTTAAGCGTTTACAAGTGAAGCCTCATGTAACGTACATAAGGGATGCGTGTTTTTTTAATGTTTTGCACAATTTGCTCGAGATGACTTCATCCAAATTGCTGCAAAAGTAGTGCTGATTGCTCGTGCAATCAGAAACTCAACCGTTTAGTGCGGTGCTCTGCTACCCGCATAGACAGGAGCAAATCTAACAGAACCATGCACCAACCATATTATCATGATCATTATTTTTTCCTCCAATTAAGAAATATTGAAATTCCATTATTTACTACGATTTTATTTCATTTAGCATAAATATCTAAATCAATGTAACAATCAAATACAAAGTCACTAGGAGGTAACGGAGAATAGAGTCTAAGCAGGGTTTGTCTCTATGAATTAAACATACTTAAATCGGTATCAATAACATTTGTATATGCCTTGTTTTTGTTTGTTTTTTTTTAGTTTTATACGCTGTTTTAACCTCTCTTTATCTAGGTAACTGTCAGAGATGAGTCAGTTGAGCATATAAAACAGGGAATGAAATTGCATCGAAACTGCAATCTGAATTATCAGAAAACCTAACACTGTATTGATAAAGGTCACTTATCCTTTATTTTTGAAACATCTTACGATACAATGAAATAAGTATATATAGTATTGGTAATTAAACTCTTTGTGCTTTGCCTACTTAAATGGATACCATTATTGGAGGTTAATCATGGGACCCCGGCAATCCATAAATAGTCAACTTAACATGAAAATCCTTAAGGCCAACTTATAAACATCAATATTATTTGCACTCTTTGTACATCTATATCTACATGATATCAGGGTTTATCTATACACTAGAGAAAACATGTTAAAATGGCACAGTTATGTTAAAGCAGTAGCCATCAGAGCAAATTGTTCCTTTAAAAATATCCAGATGTTTCCATAGGTATTTTTGAGTCATGCTTTTGTGGAAGTGCGGAATCGTTTATTTATTTTTTTTTTGTTTTTTTATGTATGTTTGTTTATCGAATCGGTTGCTGTATATGCAATGAAACAACGGCTGAGTGTGAAACGCTCCGGGTGGATTTTATATACACGAACGCTCAAAAGACCGACAACAAACAAACCGTTTCCTAAATACAATTGAAACTACTGGTTGAACTAATATTGAAAATTAACAAAACAAAATGATAGGAAAAAAAAACAAATCACAATACACACTGAACGTATGTTTCGCATTCTGATGATTCATATATACAATATAAACTGACTGTCAAACTTATTCTTGGATTTTTCAAAATCATAGGGGCAACAACGAGAAACAAATAAAACGAATCGGGTTCCAGACATGTTTGATTTTTTTTATGCAAAACTATTAATGTGACTAATCTACGATAATTATAATTTTTGTTTACCTTCTGTTGGCGTTCCTAGTAAAATGATTGATTTCATGAAATGACGTCACTAGTACAAGGAGGTATAATCTATAGATAGGGTATCATGTGCAGTTTATCTATAAAGACCTTTTTGTTGGATAATACATGTGTGAAGGTGATATAGACCTGATCAAAGCAATCATAATTTTTGAGAATTTGCCTAAGTTAAAAGCCATATTTATAGTATAGTAATCTATAACAACGATTACATAATGGTAGAAAGATGTACCAACCGGTTATTTATTCAAAAAAAAAAACAGAAGCCAAGATTTTGACATAACTTTGCAAACCAAATTAATAGAGCTTCAAAGCGGCATGAGCGGAATGAGACAAAAAGCACTAAACCATAATTCATTTCTCATAAGTATTATCATGAAACGCATTTCATTTGGAACATAAACCACCCGTTAAACAAATCCTTTTTCCCCTACTATCCAACCCAAATGTTACCTGAATATCTGGCGATATAGACGACCGCGACCCCCTTGCCTTCTGCGCAGATCCAGGCAAGCGCACAACCACGGGCCTCCCTGGCTTAGTCACCGCCGTCTTTTC
Organism: Hydroides elegans; assembly: GCA_001703475.1. Classification (NCBI taxonomy): domain Eukaryota; kingdom Metazoa; phylum Annelida; class Polychaeta; order Sabellida; family Serpulidae; genus Hydroides; species Hydroides elegans. The sequence goes on from LQRL01122382.1 coordinate 11,278, forward strand.
TGCATTGGCAGACGCGGGTGCCTCGATCTCCAGGGTATTTTCGGGACTGGGCTCGTATGTTTCGAATTCGTCGCTGCTCCATCCGTCCACGTCGGCAGTGTCCGTGCTGCGGAGAGTCGCACCAGGGAGGCGCACGTTCTCGTAGATTTCTTGTTGCGGAGAGGGGTCAGGAGAGGCGTGGCCTTCTATAAATCAATGGACGATTTTAACATGGTGAAAAGAAATGTTTTGTCGTACTGCAGTCAAACAAAAGCTAAAGATTACAAAATATTGTAATTCTTCACTTGCATGTGTGTAACTATCAATTCATAACATGGAAGGATTACCTTTATAATTCCACCTCTGATTCAATCATATACATGGACAAAATATGAATTCTATACATACATACATTTCATAGTTAAGATTGGGAAAGTAGACACGATTAGTGTATTGAGATGGCGATTTGTAAATAAATGTGAAAATTACATAGAATTTTTTGTCATTATTTCTTATAAGAAGAACAGATGAAACATTTATTTTTCATGTTTAATTAATGCCTAACTAGTAATAGATCGAACATCTTAAAATAAAGAACACACATGAAAAACTAAGATAGATTCTAAGCCTATAAAATAACACACGAAAACGAAAAACTAAAAGATACCACATCGTAGTAACCAAAAATAACCATGTAGCAAAATATACATCTAACCATCTCCTTAAGATACTAGCTAGTATATTAAGTTCCTTGTGCACTAATATGTCAAAGATTAATTAATTATGATACGAACCATTAGACGCCAATTCCTCACCCTGAAGTAATATAAAAACATGATAAAAAGGATAAATTTTGACAAATTATTTTCGAAACTATTTTTTTGTTGTGTTGGAAATTTGACCTATCAGCAATAGATAATCAAATTTCATAAGGTAGTTCATGGCGAATAAAGGTATATATTATTGTTATGCAAAGCTACTTGAAACAGGGCTCGAAACTCTTATAATTTGCCTTGTGGTCATAAGTCAGCAGATTTTAATCCAAATATACTCAGAATATCTAAATATATATTTTTCCACTATTTAATCATGATTATACGCATATTATTCTTTTTTTTTGGTCTTTTGAAGTATTAAAATTCCTTGTTACCCACAGACCACCGGACAAATCTGATTTTCGAGCCCTGCCATTCATAAGCAGCATACCAGTCACACTCGCCGCTGGCGGATCGATCCCGTCACCAAAAGACTGTTCCCATGTGCTGCTCAGCCCGCCTTCATAACTCGCTCCAATCGGGTCATCTGTCGATTGCAGATGCAGCACCGCACTCGTTTGGTTGTCGCCATCTCCGTACGATTGCTCCCAGGTGCTGCTCAAACCACCTTCGTAACTCGCGCCCAGGGTGTCGGATGTCTTGAAACTTTCTTCAAATTCATTCTTGCGGTCTTGATTCGCTTGGTTGCTGGGTGTCCATGGGTCGTTGCTCGCCGAGGTCCCGTTTCCCCATTTACTCAGCTCTTCGTATACGTCTTGTATGAGTTCAAACGATCCGGCATCGAATTGGGATGGTTTGGATTCGCCCTGTGGTGTGTTGAAATCGGGTTGCGCGAGCTTTTTAGCCGAGTCAAAAGCTTTTCCACTTGACAAGTTAGCTTTTTCTTCGGCTATGGGGTCGAATTCTGTCTTTGAGGAGCCTTGTGGAGTGTTGACGATGATCTGTGGAACATTAGGCTTCACTGGTTTTCTCAAAGGTGATCCATCTGTCTTGATGCTATCGATGCGTTTGAGGTTGGCAAACGGATCCGTTCCCGCGACCGCCTGCGTCTTGAATGATTCATTTGTGATCGATGTATCAAGCGGAAAAGTGGAATCATTCGGTTTTGAATCAGTTGGTTCGCAGTCGTCTGAAACGGAACAGTTAAGCGTTGGAAGCGTGTTACTGAAAGTGTTAATAGGCGTAGAGCATGTAAAGTTAGTAGCAAAGCCTGGTTTCGTGTTAGGAGTTGTGGATTCCGTTGGCTCGACAGCGGTAGATCCTAACTGTTTGCCAGTTGACTGCGAGACAGTTGCACACTTTGGATTTTCTGTGATACCACCAGGTGAATCGGATGTTTTAATTTTAGACGGAGCAGGGCGGTTATTTGCCTTTTCTTTATCCATTCCCTGGAACATGGATGCAGCTGCTGCGATCTTGGGTGAAACGGCCTTAGGCTGCTGCTGAATGGGCGACACAACATCAACACTACGACGCATACTACTACAAGAAGCACTACACACAGTAGATGACGGTGGTGGTGTACATGCACCTACATTCACGCATGCGCCTTTCTCACCTGAATCACCGCCCACGTTCTCGTAAAACACTGAGTTATCCTGATCCACACAGTCCTTGCCCCCTTTGGAGGCAACAGTGACTGATTCATCAGGGGTAGACGCCGGCTTGGGAGAATGGGTGGATTCCGAGGGAGGGGGCGAGCTGGGCAAAGGAGGGGCTTCTTCGTTTTCCGGCGAGGAAAATGTGGTGCCGTCCACGTGGAATCGCCCGCCTATGTCGGATGATATTTTGAGCGATGTTGCACTATTCACTGAATTCTGCGAGCCTTCACGTGACTTATTAAGAGACCCTGGTCTTTGAGGCAAATCTTCACTTTTTGCACCATTTTCCAAAGTTGATGATTGAGTTACGGTCAACTTTGATTCGGTATCACAGTTATCTGTGGAAGACGCATTCTCTGATCTGTTATTTGAATCTAAATCACAGTTTGCCGAAGAGCCTTGATCTCCTATGTTGCAACCAGATACATTCACACTACCTTTTGAAGAAAAATATATACATAGAACAATTAAATCAAGATCTCGAAAAGATACCTTGCCAGGAAAAAGAGTAATGAATGAACCACTATGATTGCTTAGACGAGAGGTCGATTTTAATGAAAATTGTCATGAATTCTACATGAAAAACGTGAAAATCGACAACTTTGATCAGTGTTAAGCCTAAGTAACAAAAGATTAAAAAACGGAGTCGGGAAGCCGATTTGAGAGTTCAAAATAGTTAGGAAATTTTGCTTTGGGGTTAGTTTATTTTTATTTAAATAGTAGGTCTCGTACCCTAATACCCTGAACAGGGTATTTATAATAAAATGTCTCGGGAGATTTTGTGTGGTTCATTGAAAACTTCAAAATTTAAGAGGAAACATATTAAAAATAGGTTTGTTAAATGGGATAAAACGTTTTATTTTGAAGAAAAATCTAAAACTGATGAGCCACTTTACCACACAAATACCATTTATAAAATCATGTCACTTCATTATTTTTACACCTGTTAATTCTCCAAATCATGTTTTGTCTTATTTGGCTTTTCATAATAATTAAAGAAGAAATCATTACATATCCCACTGGAACCGGTTACAACAGAAGTGATCTCCATACCTTGGTCTTTCTCCTGATCATTCTTAGATTCCAGGTTGGCTGCCTCTTCTACGGTGTCAACAAAGGCTTCTTCTGACTCACTGTCGGTCAGTATATCGAGCATATCCTCGATGCTGTAGGCCGCTTTCATCTCGCTGGCCTCCTCGTCCTCGTCGCCATCGCTGTCCCGCTTTTCCGAGCTCATCTGAACACAGAGATAACATTATTATTTAACTTGGAACTGTCAAAATACAGTGACATAGTTGAACAAAAGAAGCAAAAGAAAACGCAAAAGAAGAGTGGATCAGCAAAAATTGTGCCGAAATAGAAGAGCTTGAAGCACAGGATAAAACAAGACAGATGTATGAAAAAGTGAAAGAAGTCACTGGGACAATTAGGAGAAGAGTAGGAAACAGCTGCATTACAAATAAAGATAGACGGGTGTTATTCGATCAGCAAGAAATCCAAGAGAGATGTAAGAGAGTATGTAGAATGGCTTTTTCAAAGATGATAGAGGAGAAATTCCGCAAATGGTCAATAAAGAAGGTACTATAATCCTTAAGGAGGAAGTCAGAAAAGCCAAAAATTCCATTAGGCCGGAAAGCCTCCGGGAGACGATGCCATTTCAACCAAAATGTTTCAAACATTAGACGAGATCGGATTAGAAAAATCACCAAGCTGTGAAACAAGATCTACGACACGGGTTATATGCCAGATGA
>LQRL01122387.1:18816-31856 GCA_001703475.1 Hydroides elegans
CTACAAATCGCATTGAGGGGATTATCATCGGGGACTTAGTGAGTCGATCATTTCGCCTTGGGGAGTAGACCGTTTCGCTATGGATCAATGAGTTGAATATTTCGTCTAGGTGAGTAGACATAGTAAAAAAACGCAAGTAAAAACATTTCTCGTCGGTTTTATTGGATTTAAATTCTCATATAAAACGTAATATATATCCATAGTTTCACAAAAAATATAAATATCTTGAATACTAAAATGAATTAAAACACAGAGTAAAATCAATACATTTATAAAGGAAAGTCACACCTTCACGCTCAATTTATCCCTTAGCTTTTACTTATTTTTATGACAACATGTATGGCTAGAGTGACACGTGTATAACACATGACGTTTGCTCTGGAAAATTAAAATCACAGATTAAAATCAATACATTTATTTACAAAAGTCACACCTTCACGATCGATGTATCCGTTAGCTTTTACTCATTTGTATAACAACATGTAGGGCTAGAGTGGCAACTTGTATGACACATGACGTTTGCTCTGGAAAATTTACAGCGTTCAAACGTTGGAACCAAAACTAATTAAATACAATTTATCATTTACTTCACGCTCAAGTACGCTCAATGACAAAATCTACACAATTTTCACACCCTAATGAATCATGCCAATCATCTTTTACTCATTTTTGTAACTACATGAAAGGCTAGAGTGACAGCGTGAGATGCACATGACGTTTGCTCGGAAACATTTGCAACGTTTTGGGCCACACCTTTTGCTACCAGCACAGCTACATTTCATGAACCCCTGGCCACCACATCTAGACTCAAAATTCACACCTTCACGCAAGGAAACTTGGGCATCAAGTTTAACACCATTTTCATAGAGCAAGACATGATTACAAATATCAAATTGATTTCTGGAAAACTTCCCTTTGAGCACACCCCCATGTACGGCTATAACGTACAAGTCATTTATCGTCACGACTCCTAATGACTCCCAAGATGTTTCGAGGGTCACACCGACCGCGATCAACCAAGGGTATCGGAATAGTTATATTGTCGCCAGGTTCCCCAGGCGTCATAACAACGCGACTTCGCTTAACCATACGTTCAGCCTGGGCCATTTGTGCATCTGCAGCACTCTTTCTCTTGGCAGAGAAAAGTTTCTGCCTCTGCAACAGTGGGGATATCGGCTCACTGGCGCTAGATTCGGTGGCGTTACCACCGGAAGTGCTGGTTTCGTCGTTGCGAAGGCTGGCGGTGCTACCAGAAGTGGATGGTACGGCTTCGGATGCACTGCGGTCGATGTTGTGAACGATGCTGCTACCGGCGGATGCACTGCGGTCGATGTCGCGAACGGTGCTGCTACCGGCGGATGCACTGCGGGCGATGTCGCGAACGCTGCTGCTACCGGCGGAGGCGCTGCGGTCGATGTCGTTAACGATGCTGCTGCCGAAGGTGCTGGTTTCGTCGTTGCGAAGGCTGGCGCTGCTACCGGAAGTGCTGGTTTCGTCTTTGCGAAGGCTGGCGCTGCTACCGGAAGTGGATGGTACGGCTTCGTGAAAGTTGGCCCTGGGTTCTTGTTGCAACTGTACAGCGTCCATGAGATCTGCCTCACTATCCAATCGGCCCTGTATTTCACTGGGCAGGTTCGAAGAATTCAAACCGAGAACTTTTGAATCCGAGCCAAATAGGGCAGAGAATGGAGAACAGCGAATTCCGCTATGGAAACTATAGTTCTTGTGGAACTGGACAAACTTGAGACCTAATGACCAGTTTGAAGAATTGTTGTCACCCAGCCACGCGATCAACATATCCTTGATGTCACAATTGGCCCTTTCGACAGAGCCCTGACTTTGAGGATGCCTCGGCTTCCCATGTACAATTTTGAGGTCTGGCCAGAGAATGCGAAGTTCAGAAACAACTTGGGCCGTGAATTCAGAACCGTTATCAGACTGCAATATGGCTGGGGCACCAAAATTTAGAAAAACGTCCAAAAGGTTGTACGCTACACATGCTGCCCTTGTGCTCGGTAGCGCTTTCAATACGCAAAATTTGGTCAAATGGTCTTGGTACGCCATTATGAATTTCATGTCGCCATGAGGCATCGACTGCATGTCAATGAGGTCGACTTGACCTCTAGACCGAAACTCCCTCGTGAGCAATGGGCGCACCACGGTCCCCTTTGTAGTAGGGCGCTTTTTCTTTCGTTCACATTCAGTACAAAACGATTTGAAAAGGGTAATCACATCGTCCGTGATATTGACGTACTTTTTTTCGAATTTCTTTGGACATCTTATCCCTACCGACATGGCCTGTGGCTATATGAGCCTTTTTGATCACATCAAACATTTGCTCTAATGGAACGAAATACTTGATTTCATCGCTTTTCGAATTTTGATTTTTGATGACTTTTTGAACATCACCACATTCAAGAACATCGTACTTTTTCGAAACAAGCCTTTGCCGATCCGATTTTGGATTTGCTAATTTAGCTTCTAGAATTTCGGCCAAAAAAAGTTCATAGTGACTTTTTGAAAGAAGTTGACTCTTTTTTGCATCTTTCTTACTATCATAAATTTTGCACAATTCGTATTTGAACCGATTTTCCATGTTACTTTCCATTTTCAAAACTGGATATTTGATGCAAACCTAATTTTGAAGCGGTTTATATACTAAAAATATAATCCCTTCAAAGACAAATCCGCTAGCGAAACGATCACCTCACTCATCGTTAGTGGCACGTTCAACTCACCAGTGAAACGCTGAACTCAGATAGCTAGAGCGAAATGTTTAACTCATTGATCCATAGCGAAACGGTCTACTCCCCTAGGCGAAATGATCGACTCACTAAGTCCCCGATGATAATCCCCTCAATGCGATTCATAATGCAAAGTTGAATACACCATCAATTTCTAATTGCAATCAATACTTATCAACACATTTGCTATGAGAAGCGAAACGGCCAACTCCCTAATCCAAGCGAAACCTTTAACTCACTCACCCAAATGAATATACCATTTTAGGGTATCTTTAATTTTTTGAAGGCCAAAAACCAGGGTAAGTATACTTGCCCTGAAAAAAATTAGGGTAAGTATACTTACCCTAACACAGTCAGGGCAAGTATACTTACCCTAGGGCAAGTATACTTGCCCTAGGGTAAGTATACTTGCCCTAAAACGAATAGATACCCTGTGACATATATACACTCAAAGAGTATATATACTCTTTGAGTGTGGCCAAATTGATCAAACTGACCTCCAAACCAATTTATTTCAAATTAGCTTCAAGCTGGTAAAACATTTAAATAGTATATACAACAATTAAAGGTAGATTTGTAGAGGTTTGAAACATGGTTTCAAGGCCCTTCAAACATGCAAAATTTGTTAATAGAAAATACGACCTTAAGTCGATTGAAGCTATGAACAGGTCAAGGACGTCTCCCGAAACGGAGACGTCTCCGTTTTGGGAGACGGGCGTCTCCGTTTCGGGAGACGGTTGACAAATTTCGTTTATTTAGTGACATTTATTTTTAAAAGGGTAATGAAACAATGACATTCATTTAATTTCACAATTTTATTAATATATTGAATTACATATACTTTAATGTATAAAATACGAAAATATCACAATATAACAAGTGAAACTAAACAAAATATGTCGTCTTATACATAGATGAATGGGGGAAACAATTCTATTATTGATTTTATCAACTTTTTATTTTGATTCATAATTTTAGAAACATAAATCGGGCAAAAAACCAAGAATGGAGATTCAAGCTGATATACTATGTATTCACAAAGAAACGCATGTGCAACAAAATCAAAGAATAGAAATTTCATGAACATTCGTCAATGTTTATAGGAGTATATTAGCTTGAATCTCCATTCTTGTTTTTTTTGCCTGATTCTTGTTTCTAGAATTATGAATCAAAATAAAAAGTAGATAAATTCAATAATGTAATCATTTCTCCCATTCATCTATGTTTAAGACGACATATTTTGTTTAGTTTCACTTGTTATATTGTGATATTTTCGTATTTTATGTATTAAGGTATATGTAATTTAATACATTAATAAAATTGTGAAATTTAATGAATGTCATTGTTTGATTACCCTTTTATAAATAAATGTCACTAAATAAACGAAATCTGTCAACCGTCTCCCGAAACGGAGACGTCTCCGTTTCGGGAGACGTCTCCGTTTCGGGAGACGTCTTCGACCTGATGAATGTTCAATGTGGTATCATGCCCTTTGAAATATACGACAATGGTTATCGGTAAGGCGTCGGACACAGTTACTTCTGTGACGAAATAGGAGGTCCTGAAAAAAAACGTACCGGCGGTCATATATATAACGATCTTTCCGAATGAAATGTATCGGTTTATCAAATCTCTAATGCTACAGTATTTCCATATCTAATAATGAAACATTGTTTTATTGACTAAGTAAATGCAAAACCCCCTCCCACAAAGATAAAACTTAACCTACTTTCCTTTTCAGTTTCGATTTCATTTCGATATCAGTATGTATTCGTAATAATAACAAGCCGATATAATGTTGAAAGTAATTTATGTCATGAGCCCATGAATATGTAATAAAATGGTTCTTATGTTTTATTTTCGTAATTCAATGCACGCTTTCATATACAAATATTTCAGCCCTAATTTTCCTTTTTTTATATACACATGTAGTATATATCAAATACTCATGACTAGTCATGAGTCTAGTCATGAGTCTATGTAGATATAGATATACGTCTATGAGAAGGAAAGTTTAACTTTTAAGCCTAATATGTTAAATTTTCTTTGTATAAAATTGAAGAACATTTTGGTTATACAATAAGGAACAACCATGTTTCAACAGCTGAATAATAGATCGAAAAAAATGATGCAAGTTTTCCTATTAATCCCGGGCCATCGATGTGTTTTGCTTGTTTTTTTAACCGCATTTTATCTTGAATATATTTTTTGAAAATAATTTATTAAGTTCGATTTTATTTCTCTCTTTTTTTTGGCTATTTTCAACAAGGAATCTATATATACATGTTTTCCATTTTCCTCAAGTAAAACATGCAAAAACGATGATATTTTTCGACTTTGGTTAATCAAAAATGACATCCTGCTTTTTGATAGAACTAAAGCAGATGTGCTCTGCTCTTTTTATGATGAAGCTTGTGATTCATAGACAATTTGAATCATATTCGGAAGTTTAAAGATACAGTTCAATATGTAATGAGTATATTTATACTTGCCCTTCAAACAAGGTTGCTTTTAAAATTATAGAATAATTGAACACAATTATGGTTGAAAACGATAAAAGGGAATGGTCTTTTTGCATTTAATTGATTCTTATACGCTAGGTTGCATATGCTCGGGTGCGCTCTACCTTTCCAGAGTACAGTTTTTATCGAGTCAGCTACTGTTCACTGTATATACATATAAGAACAATATTCCTTAAAGCAACAAGACACAATAATAAACCTTGGCGTTTCCTATCAACCTCATAAAGATGTGGTTTGTTTTCTGACTCTTTTTAAAAAAGCTCTTTAAGCTTTTTCACTTAATGTAAACCGTCAGTGTACATCAGTTCATGCGCTATCGACAAAATGATGTCGCTCAAAGTCTGAAAAACGTTATAATGTTTTGTATAGTTTCACAGTCATACCTAACCTTTTGTGACAAACGCATAAATGATAAACACCAAATGCATAAAAAAAACGAATATGTTAACTACCAAACGCATCAATAATAACGTTATTAATAACGTTAGAACCGCGGTTGATTTAATAGGACAGTGCTGATATTCGATGTTGGAACAACGTTGTTTCAACGTTCCGTTTCTATACAGTATATCTCGTCAAAATCTCGTTAAAACTTAGCCAGCAATGGACATTTTCAAAATTGCAAAGTTTGTGATGTTTCAACGACAAGTGTTGCTATGTGGGATGGGGATATATGATCCAGCGTGTTTTTATTGCAGTACTGTGAATCCAAGCATTGCATTTTTTTCATAGGAGACTTATGTTTAAAATGAAGTATGGATTGGATTGGACAAGATCCAGATTTATAGTGCTGATTGGTTTTGATTTGACTTCTGTCACCAAAAGGAGAAATAATAAGCAAACCCATGACACTTATATTTGCCAATATGATAAATTGATTTAGAGAAATTATTATCCAAGCGAATAAAATAAATTCAATATTATCGACTGGTGGCAATACAACAATTCCCTGGATGGAGGTATCCGTATTCTTTTTTTATTAATCGAACATACTCTGATGAGAAACGATTTTCCCCGCCGTGTCCACATGTTAAATAACAATTGAAGGGGTCCGTGCAACAATGTGTTAAGTCTACTTAACATGTTTTGCTAAAATATATTGCAAAGTGTCACATGATTATAGATCCATGTTATATGCTTATATAGTGTTACGAAATCAATGCGATTATGATAATATCATCCACTGGCCACTTGTCAATCCTTATATAAATGACCATTTTAAAAACATTCACAGCCTCTTTTTCTCAAACCGACAATTTCAGACTTAACACATTGTTTTACGGAGCCCTTCAATTCATTCTAAAATTTGGACATTTATTTGCAACACGAAATAATAACCCATTAGCGCATCCATCAACAGTTCAACTCCAGTCCCCAATTTATATATACCCACCAATCCATCCCTGGATATATAATCCGATCCATACATAGACGAACACTAAACCTTAAGCGCCATGCGCGCCCTTTCTTATGTTTTGCTTATGTTTGAAACAACATGTGACATCGAAGAATCGAAGAGGCGTGAGAGAGCGAGAAAAAAAAATGGAGAAAATAAAACTAAATGAATAGCATCCCATGAACTATGACAAAAACTATTCTTCTTTTAATTTCTTTCATTTTTCCCCCACTATTTAGTCATTTGCGAAGGCGTTCTATTTCTTGATTGGACACTATTGGAAGATGTTCTTGGAGTATTTTCCTTATTTTTCATACAATGAAAAAAAAAATCAACTGAATAATCCACTTTTTTTGTTAACTAAAATGTAAGAATTAACTCTCAACAATTGTCACCCAATGATATTCTTCATAAAGGTTATACGTATGGACATGTGTGTAGAAAAACCATCTTATATGACAAACGCGTATGTTTTAAATATATGCATTTCACAAAATTAAACTTAGCTAATCTTGTTTCAGCATCAATCAAATGAGAAGATGCAAAATAATGTCAAACATCGAATGCATCTGCACGGTTTAAAAACTGTCACCATGCAAAACGTTATCACTCTTTCGTATACAATATAGGTATACACGAGTTTCAAATTCTTAATAAGAGTGAGAACGTGTTGCACCATGAGTTATAACTTAACATTTTCAAAAAGAAAACAGCAAACATACACAAAAAAAATCATTTTTTCTTTACATAGGCGAAGACACGATAGACGTTTGGTTCGAGTTACACGCTTCTCCTTCTTCATCCCAAAATGGTGACGACAACAGACAAAGAGGAGATACTGTGATCCAACATGTTCCCGTGCAACATCCTAGTCGACAGTTACATGTGAGTTTGTGGCCTTTTTTGCAACTTATTTTTTTTTATTTCACGTTTATATTATAATATATTATATTTTTTCCCATATTCAAAGAAAGCGTCGATTCCACATGTTCCCGTGCAACATCCAAGTCGACAGTTACATGTGAGTTTGTGGCCTTTTTTTGCAACTTATGTTTCGTATGTAACGTTGTAGTATTTTCTTCCATATTCAAAGTAAGCGTCGATTCCACGTGTTCCCGTGAGCCATGTGTCCCAGTCGACAGTTATATGTGAGTTTATAAATTTAGTTATTTTTGTTGTATAGTTAGTTTTATTTAAGATATTTTGTTTGATTTTTTGTTTTGCAATATGGGTTGCGTGCTAGAAACGACATTTTTGAAATGCATGACATTTAATTGATATTCAAGCCGACGGTCGGATTTGAGAATGTTTTCTTTTTCTTCTTCATTTTTTTGTTTTCAAATCTAATTTGATGTATGATTAGACTGTGTAGTATGATGTCAGTATTTTCTATATTTTTGTCTTGGAACGAATAGCATTATTCCAGTCAAAATGAGACTGTGATCCCACATGTCTAAGGGCCTGGCCACATCGGAAGCTTTTTACTTGCTTTTATTTCCTAACAAAGCTGTCTTCCAATGTATTCCTTATGGGAAACTAAAAAAGCGAGTTAAAGCTACCTAACAGCTCGTTGTTTTTGGTTTCCCATAAGGAATACATTCGAAGACAGCTTTGTTAGGAAAAAAAGCAAGTAAAAGCTTCCAATGTGGCCAGGCCCGAAGTGCTCCATCCCAGATCTGATCGGCAGATATGAGTCTGTAACATATCTTTTAATTAGACAATATGATTTTTAAAAGTTTCTTGAAATGTTATTTGACAAAAGAAGTGATTCACACAGAATTGCGCATCATAGTAAATAGCAAAATATGATTTTTTTTGCTGTTGAAAATTCCGACTAAAAATATATGCCACGCGACAATACCATACCATTTGCTATCGTCAATTATTCTTAACGTTTTAATTTTTGTTTTTCACTAGTTTTACGCATCCTATTTAGGCACGATATTATATATATAATAGGTCCATATGATTGTGACATATGATATTGTTTTGACATATGATGCTTTTATGCCGCTTTCTCTTTTGAGAATCATGTTCACTAAATTATATCTATTTAAACATCCTCATTTTTTTGTAAGCTTTTAAAATAATAGAGAATTAACACAACACACGAATAGGGATTTAGCACAAAATGTTTATTCAGAAATGTGATAATAGACTAACTACACATTCATTAATGCAAAATTCACCTCCAGTAAACGTTCAAATGATCTCAAATTGGAAAGTCCTTTCGACGTCAAATCTAAATGCGCGCCGAGTGGCATTGACATTTATACGTTCTTGCTCCAATATGCAGTACCAATGTTTTTTTTGGTTATAATCTATACACGCTATCGTGTATATTTTCCAAACTAATTATGATTTATTTTTCCCCAAACATTTTTTTTTCAATATATACTAAGGAGTATAGAAAGCTCATAAACGCGTGTTTAAAAAAAAACAACGAGCCTTTTTAAATTTCTTATAAGGAAAACATTAAAAAAAATTAGATGGACTTAACTCGAAAGGCTTCTCATATGGCAATACCCAAAACATGACATGTACATAAATCACACTATCAATATGTCGTTTTACCATTCGCTGAAGTTGGCAAAACGTTTTTTACTATATGTATGAAGGGTTAGTAGGAATTGATTTGTGTACACATTTTTGAAGCAGTAACCAGCATCTCTTTTGAGTCACGTGTTTATAAACTCTATCATGTCTATTGTGAGACAAAATATGCACAGTATGATATATTAATTTTTCACGAGTCACAGTTTCTCTTTGTTCCTGGATTTCCAGCTAAAAAAGTTTGTAAATGTCGTTTTTTTGTCAATGTCGTTTTTTTCGGTTAAGATGTGTTTATATATTGACTTGTCATGAAAAAAAATATTTTAAAAAGTAAGGGTTTGGCCATACTCAAAACTTTTAAAAGTTGTTTTCCTCTAATAAACCCTGTATTGCAATATATTTCTAATGTAAACTCTCGACTATCGATTTACATCGCAACGAGCGTTAATTGTTTTTGAGTTTCCCATAAGAAATGCATTGAAAGACATGTTTCTTAGGAAAAAAAACAACTTCAAATGTGGCCAGGCCCTCATATAATGACTTGAGATGATTAAACCGTTAAAAAAAATATGAGTGTATACTCACTCAAATATGAGTCATTGTGGCATAAGTTATGTTCTTAAATTTCTTAAAAAGCAGCATGATGTTTACCTCGAAAGTCACATGAGTATAATAGTGACAATCGCTTGAAAACACTGAAAATCGCTTCAGAATTGCTTATTTTATGTTAATAAGGCCTATTGATGAACATTAACTGACCCAATGTTTCCAGTCAAAACACCTTAGACTATGGCACATGGTTTGTTAGGGTGAAAAAAAGAAGAGAAAACATTCCCGTTTGGCAAGGCCCTACCTTAGATTAAATAACTCATAATTCAAGTTTACTCCATTTTTTGCAGCTACATCCCTCTAAGCAGCAACTCGAATATACGCTATGGATAACGTGGCCGGAAGATATGACGTTATTAGATCATCGTGTAACCCTAGTTACTTCCGCTAAGGGCGAAAAAAAGAATCACCACCCTGAGGTCTGAGGGGAAACCCCCGAAACGCTCGTTGCGTTAGAAAAGGCCGGGTGCTTTTGAGTTCCCGTGAATAATCCTTTTGGAAAACAAGGTTTGAAAGAGGAAACAAGAAGAGAGAACATTCCCGTTTGGCAAGGCCCTGCCTTAGATTAAAGAACTCATAATTTAAGTTTACTCCATTTTTTGCAGCTACACCCCTCTAAGCAGCAACTCGAATACACGCTATGGATAACGTGGCAAAAGATATGACGTCATCAAATTATCGGGTCACTCTGGTAACGTCAGCCAAAGGAAAACGTCATCGTAACGCTGAGGAAAACCCAAAACGCTCTATCCATAAATCATACATTGAAAACCACTGTTTGTTGGGGACAAACAGTATAACGCTTCTCGTGCGCCTATATCCTAACTTGAATACTACACCTTATAATAAAAGTAAATTCCGTTTTTGCAGTTACACCCCTCTAAGCAGCAACTCGAATATACGGTATGGATCACATGGCCAGACCATATGACGTCATCAGATCATCGGGTCATTCTCGTAACGTCAGCAAAGGGAAAAGCGAGTCATCATCCTGAGAAAGTGGCTGTTAATGTAACCAAGGAGATTGGTAAGTTTTAGGGCACTTTAGGAAAAAAACCTATATTTTCGTTACTTATTACTTGTAAGTAAACTTTTTTCTAGATGCAAATATAATATTTTAATATGATTAAAAAATATGTTTCACAAAAATACCTGAAAATATGTGCCTCGAGGGGAACCGTAACGGAGGGAATTTTAATACTTTCTTTATAGAAACTCAAGAAATTAAAAATAAATTTGATAACATAATGGAATAATATCATAACATCATGCATAGATGACATATGCGAATCATTATATTAAAGTGTTTTGAAATTTAAAAAAAAAAATTTTCTATAATCTGTCCAACAGATCCCAGACCCCCTCGCATCACTGAACTCATCTGGACCGATCCGGATAAATTTGATGACACCCATCTCTGCTCCCCGCTTACTTGTCCCTCTGCCGACACTGGGTCTGAGTCCGTGGTCTACCTCACTTTGGGACGGAATTATACGTTGAAATGCGTGACTGAAAACGTGAGTTGATTATATAAAGTATCGATAGTGCAGTTGATGGCTTGTCGGGTGATAGAAGGGTAAGGTTGACATAGAATGTTTATTAATTGAGAGAGAAAGAGGGAGTGAGTGACTGAGAGAAAGAAAAAGAGAGAGAGAGGAAAGCTTGCAATGAAGGTAGGAGGATGTAATTAGTAGATAAGAGTAAGCTAAAATGAGAGAGGGAGAGAGAGATAGATGGATAGAAAGAGAGAGAGAGAGAACGAGAGAGGGGAAGAGGGAGGATGAGAGAGATACCCCTCGCATCACTGAACTCATCTGGACCGATCCGGATAAATTTGATGACACCCATCTCTGCTCTCCGCTTACTTGTCCCTCTGCCGACACTGGGTCTGAGTCCGTGGTCTACGTCATTGCCGGGCGGGAGTACTTGTATATGTTGAAATGTGTGACCAAATACGTGAGTTAAATTATATCTCTAGCTATATATGACCTTGATGATGTATTTGATCAAGTTCATAAAAGGGATAATGGAGTGGCAATAGAGAGAGAGAGAGAGAGAGAGAGAGAGAGAGAGAGAAAGGGAGTACACAAGACAAAATTAGAGTTTGAGGGACAAAACGAGAAGAAGACATTGAGATAAAGGAATAGTGAGCGGGAGAGAGAGAGAGAGAGAGAGAGAGAGAGAGCAAGAGAAATATAATTTAGAAACTCCAACTTTGTGCTCCGCTGACTTGTGCCTGCACCGACACTGGTCTACGTCTAGTCCGTGGTCTACGTCATTGCGGGACGGGAGTATATGTTGAAATGCATGATCGAAAACGTGAGTGTGTCACCATTTATTTGTTTAAAAAAGAGAGTTGCTGTCTCTCCTCGATGCTCCCAATGTAGGCATTAACTAAAATGTGTGTAAAAAGCTGGATCACCCATATTTTAAAAGTTTGTTTGGTGATTTTGTTCTGTTAAATGAATGAGAAAATGAAGGGAGAAAGAGAGAGATGTTATTACACATTTAATATCCATGATTGGGCTGCGATTTAGAAATGGCAGAGGCTGGCAAGACGTTATAAGTGAAAAGTTTGAAAAAATAGGAGGCTTAGATTTCCTTCTTAATTGTGATTATGATACAAAATATATATCCTTTTTACCGAAATTCTATAAAAATTTTCCAGACTATTTTCAGGAAATAACAATAAATAACCATGGAGACAGTATTATTTGGAATAATAGAAACATCTTAATAGAAAATAAAACTATCTTTTGGAAAGAATGGATTAATTGTGGCATAATATTTATACACCAGCACAGGACTAACAATAATACTTGGATGTCGTACGATGACTTCAATAATAAGTTTAATGTTCGAACTACATACCTCACATATTTTGGCTTAATAAGCACAATGAAAAAAGCATTAAGACAAACACATATAAATTACTCAACCATAGCACAATTAAATACCGTAAATGACGAGTTGCACCTTGTAAGTGGGCGTAGAATTAAATATGATAAAGCAAAATCAAAAGATTTCTACCATGAATTTTTAGAATTTGAAAAAGAACCTGCAAAGCCCTAAATATGTGGTCAGACACCTATAATATTGATGAGAATTTATTTTATGAAAAGGTTTATGGACACTTCGGCCCCTACAACTTCGGCCCCTACAACTTCGGCCCCTTTTGGACACTTCGGCCCCTCCGGTAAAGACACTTCGGCCCCT
>LQRL01122388.1:667-11408 GCA_001703475.1 Hydroides elegans
AGGGGGATAATGAAAGATCTCACTTCTCTAACATCAAATCTGATAACATTTAGTACCGTTTACATCTATGTATATCAAAGGAGTTATACATAAGAAATTACTGTTTACCTGCACTCCACCCGTATCAACCCTTGGTTGCCGGTCGGTTCCAAGAGCGACAAACATGTTTAGCACAGCATAGCCAACGACCGTTAGGCGCTTGTAGAATTTATCCACTGTATATACCTTCAAATGTAAATAGAGTCTATATACCGGTACTTCAATACATATTCTACATGTGAAGATATTGATATAATGCAGGTGGAAGAAAGCATCGTGATGAAGTTGAAAGTTTGAATAATTTACTTTGTATTCAAAACAAACACATAAATGAGGAAATTAACAATCTTAATCAAATGTTGTTTATTTTCCATTTCATATTATTCGTATAAATATCAGTTAAATAGCACTTCCCAATGGAAAGATTTACCCACCATAAGATCAGATAATCGTGTTATAGTGTATTGCCTTGTATAACTGTATTTCAAACATTATTTCATACATTTACCATACATGCATATAGGCACTTTAAAATGGTAAAATCACTTTTGTCTCTAAGCACCTTTATCAACAATGTAGAAGTCGGATGGACATTGGGTTCTCGAAACTCAATCTTATGGTTGAAGACAGGATTATAGATGTCGCAATCTGGCTGCATGTTGACATTGATATCTTTTCCCGCCTTTTCATAGTTTCGGTTCAGCAGACGACCCGCAATCTGGGAGAGAAACAAATTAAGAAATTTAAGAATATTACTTTTTTTCACCAAAGTTATCCATACAACTTAATGAAAGAGTTCAGATTACCCATGCTAAGATAAGAATGTATCATCCATATTGCACACAGATGGTACAACTTGATGAACGATGTTATCAATATTGACCTCATATAATATAATTTGCCAAATATAAAATTGTGCACGTTTCGTAGCACTGTTTAAATACTTTCTTATAAGATTCTACGGCTATCTAATATCACTATAAAATCTCACCCGAGTGATAGTGACACTGTCAGGCAGAAACCGCGCTCCGTCGATATAAACGTCGATGCCATCAGAAGTTGTGAATGGCTCTTTGGGCAGAAGGGACCTCTCATGAGGAATCCATGCACCCTAGAATATGTCACAAGTATGAACATTATGATTAATCTAAATTATTAGACTTCGTGATATTTACTTATTTTGAGGTAGTTTTACTACTCTCAAAAGACTATTTTTATTGCGTTTTTGTTTAAAAAAAAAAAAGAAAGACATCAAATAAAACGAAACAAAAAGTTCTGACGGAAAAACTCTTTTACATGTGCAGTGGCTGTTCCTTATATATTGACTAAATATATACTTCAGCCATTTATAAATTTATTTTCTGAAAATAGCCCTACCAGCGGCATTCCTTCATCCTCGTCTTCGCTGAGTTCACTAGGCGTCAGTGAACCTGGTCGCGGTGTGCCCTGGAATATGTGCACACGGGCGCTCGCTTTCTTGTACCTGTAGGCGAACATAAATGCGTTAAGGGTTTATTGGTATTTTCTATGTTCTATCACATATCTCGATAATTCATTACAGGCTTAAACTGCGTTCATTTTCCTTTATGAAATTCTAAATTCGTAAAAAACCATAAGACTCTATTTATAAACAACAAACAATTTCTTAACAGAAAATATGATATAATCCTGTTTTGACCCATTTTGGTTAAATAAAATGGGTTTCCGTCTCCGTAAATAACGTAAATTCGTAAATTATCACGAATTCTATACGTAGAATCACAAACTAGAATAGGCTTATACAAAAAAACAGCCACATCCTCTCCCTTCTCATATAACATCTGCCCCCTCCCCTTACCTATTCCACTGTTTTGGCGTCCAATGCGCCTTAAGCGGTATATTATCCGCATCGGGCACCGGCGGCTCATACAACTCAATCACATGCGTTCCCACGTTGACCAATTCATCACCATGCCTTGGCACCATCATAGGGAGGGCGCCCCAGGCCACAAGGGTCTCGTGGTCGTAGGTGGTTTCCTGGACTTCGGTTGAGGTGGAAGGGGATGTAGGGTCGGGTTGAAGTTGTTTGCGCAGGTAGAAGCGAACTAGCAGTACCATGTCACTGGAAAACAAATAAGATATATTGGATATTAAAAGGGGATACCGGTACTAATGGGGAACCACCATTGTGTCAGCAGAATAACTGATTCCGTATTTGCCATCGAAGCAAAAATGTCATCGGCCATTTGTAACATGCTAACATTTGAAGGAACAGTGTATTACCCTGTGAGTTTACTTAATATGATATGACATAGTGATTTAACTTTGTTTAAACCTTGTGCTTTGTGAGATTACTAAAAATAAATTTATTACGGCCAATATTGTTTTAGTTACATTCGGTCGGGAGATCGAAACTAATTACAGAATGCTATTTTAAAACCACATTTAAATAATTCCAGTTAACTTCTCTGTACAGGAGAAGGGGATAAAGAGGGATGTAAGTGCGAGGGAGAGAGAGAGAGAGAGAAGCCAGAAAAGGGTGGAATGAGGAAAAGAAGGAAGGGGAGAAATGAGCTAGCTATATCTCCCTATGAACAAGACGTTCTCACTCACAACGGCTAGCAGGCATCATTTGTGCCTGAAGACCACAGAGTGAGACGTCTTCTAAAGCAATGCTTTCCTTTGCAAATCGATGCATTTGTATACGAATGTGCAATGTATACAGCATCAGCTTAGTAGAAGCAATGAAAAATGTTTAATGATTAAGCTAGAACTAAGTTTATATGTAATCTGCAATACTGAATTGAATGGTGTGTAAAGAGCCGTGTATCAACATTTTAATGTTCAAGATGCCCTATATACACTGTCCAAAAAAAGTCAAGCCCCCCCCTCCAGTTTTTACCATTTACCTATGCAGTAGTGTACGGTTTTTAAACGAATCGTTTGTATTTGTAAACCAATCGCTTTATAATTTTTGGTCCATAATATTGTCAATAGAAGTGTTAAATATATCCATGGCTAATTGCGTCGCGATTAGATTGGTAAAAGGGGGTTTATTAACGATGAAATTAGAGGTACTTTATCTGCTATTCTGATGTTAATGGCAAACGGGGTATCTCACATTTGCTCAAAATAGCCTGTTTGAACTGATTCATTTGTAACAAATTGGTTTCGTGGGTAGACTTTACATATTGATGTACCGAGTAAAACAAGAGACATTGAAAAACCATCATGTTTTCAATGGCAATCACAACAGTTTAAAGTGTGCTTTTCTGCATACGTTAATGGCAAATACTGGAAGGGGGCTTGATTTCTTTTGGGCAGTATAAATGAATGATCGCAAACAAACCATCCGATTTGAACTTCATTGGTAAATGATTAAAAGGAGAATTAGAGAAGGCCTTTTCCACTCACGTGGTGACGTCGACGTCGTGAAACGTTGCCTCCTGCTGCCCATAGACGTGGTAGTGATGTTTGAAGAGACTTCGCACGGCTGTTGTCGTGCATGTCACCGGGCTCGTCTCAGATTGCACGATCTGCACGATTGGAAAGGAAATGAACGGGTTTATTGCATGTGCAAAAGATTTGGTGGGTTAATAATAGTATATTCAAAATATGAATCGCACTGTATGAACAACAGTGAACGTTAATATATATATATAATTTTTTTTTTCATGCCAGTAACTCATGTATGTATGTGGAATTTCGTCATTTTAACGTTTTTTTTATACTACAGTTAAGAAGGTTTCAGTGTAAAGCGTGATATTCATGGACCTCCATGTACGCAATTCATGAGTCCGAATACAATCTAAATATTTATATTACATAGGTATAGCTTTTTCATATCATTCAGAAAATACACTAACCTTTCCCGATTTCTTGTGATACGCGGTCAGTCTGACCTTACCCTCTCCAAGGTCAGCGCCCTTGATTCGGTCAACTTGAAAACCAATCGTTCTGCTCGCTGGGTTATAATCGTAATCCTCAAGCCTATTATTTCAAAAGAATAGAACTCTTATGAAGAATTAGTATTCAAAGATTGTAATATTTCTTACAATTTTTTATTGATATCAAGCTTAAACGATCCTGAAAGCGGCTCAAATCTCATGTTCACGAGGCCTTCTCGTAAGGCATGTGAATGTTTTTTTTTGCTATTCTCCATATGCTCTATATCTGTATACTCTATTCCCTTAGCCTTATAATGCCTTTTTTCAATACTTCTCAAAAACTATTTTAAATGATTATCCATGCTGGAACAAGGTAATACCTACCCATTATTCGAAAATACTGCGCCACATCACACGAAAGTTTCACCACAAAAAGTAGAGAGTGACAGAAGGACAAAGTTAAAAAGCGAGATATTTTAAAAAGGAGAAGACAAGAGAACGATTTTGAAATCAATAAATAATTTGAATAGATCTAAACAAAAATATATGCTAGTCTACGGTAGAGTCTACCAATCATTTAGAATCTAGTCCATGTTCATGCAACAAAATAAATCCACTGGAATTGCGTAATAGACGCCCTAAATTTAACTACACATGCAAATGAGATAGAGATAAGGAAAGCTTTATAAAAAAAAATCAATAGCAGTGATAATTTAAGTCTTACCGAAGCTAATGTCAATATTCATGAAATTAAATTAAAATCGGGAATTATGCTTCGTACATAGATTGATTTTCATTAATTTACAGTAGAAATATATGAATCATTGTACATAAACTATATGTTAAACAAAACTCATGTCACATCATATACATTTGATTCGGCAACAACCATATTTACAATGCTTTAAGCAGAATATAAGTACAATACTTTTGATTAAAAGCAAAAGTGTCCCGTTACACAATTCCCCCAACTTTTAAATCTGTTTCATATTAAAAATTGTATTTAATTTATACTTAATACCCACGATATCTATGAAAAGATCTAAATAAGAAATGGAATATTTCACGACGATAATCTACAATCAACTGTGTATCCCACACACTGCATACTCGCTCCCTTCATCATCATAAATCTGGTTTGTGTACTCATTCACCGTAAACGTCAGCGTTTCAAATTGTCAGAGTCACAAAAGCACACACTCGCCCCTACCTTTTGCCGGGCGGCGTGGTACTGCCCTTGGGCGATCGCTTCCGGGGTGCAGTGGAGGGAGTGCGGGGGAGGAAGTCGAGGGAAGTGTACTTCTCAGGCGGTTGGGTGGAAAGCTTGGAAGCCTGTACAAACATACAAAGGAAGCGCCTGTGCTACCGTCACCATGGTAATATCGATTATAGACAGTCATATGAAAAGCAAAGCATATGGCTTTCCATATGATGTTTATACTACAATGGGCGATGTATCATGCATTATATAATTATTAAACTATATATACAAATGTATATTTATAACGATTGAAATATTTTTTTTCATTAAAGTTTGTTTGATGTATTTAGAAATTTGAACATGTAGCATTTTCGTATAAAAATGCTAAAAAATCAAACGTATCAACTAAAAAACAGGTTTTAGATAATTTGTGAAAATGTAATTTTGGCAAAATTTTATGGAATACGACATAGAAAAAAGGTGATTCCTCTTTAAATCATAAAAAATGTTAAATGGTGTAAAAGAAAGATAAACATATTCATTGATAATCGGACTATATAAAGAATAAACAAAACAAACGAATTTAAGAGAAAAAGTAGAAATGTTAAGAATGGACCGAGGGTGGTCCGTGGTAGTGGTGATGCACACGCCCGTTGCTGTTCTGGAAAAGAGTATCCACAAAATAAAAGAAACTTAACAATTAAATAGATAATGATGTCCTTTTTAAAGATAAAGGGGGTGATTATAGAGGTGACATTAAAACGTATGTTAAAAACATACAATTGCTGATAGAATCTTGCTTTGTTATTAAAAGAGTCACAGTGTATAACTAAAATAAACCAAACCTTTTTACGAAACTGAACAAACAAAAATAATGAAAGATTTCATATACCGGTAATATATAAAAAAATAACAATAAAGCGACATCTTAATATTATGGATATCAAACAAATGTTTATTACTACATACATATCTTATATACATTTTATACCTCGTTATCGCCATTTTGATTATTGAAAATGCTCAATTCAGAACTATTCAATGAAGGGCTGATATAAATCTCTTGGGTCTACCGAAATTGAGATATAATAAAATTAGATATGGCATTTCTTAGGTCAAATGAACTTTTTTCATGGCTTATCAATTATTTTTTGCCTAGCATCTTGCTTCTCATTTAAACATTTTTTTTTAATGTTTTAACCTTTTTTATGACAGAAGAAACCATTTATTTAACGATCGTTGAATTTTACTGCAAATTAGGAGCATCTGTAAAAAAGAAACCTTTAAATAATGCATTTTGTACTTGACTTTTGTTTTTTTTTCTTTTAATCAATAGAATCGAAAAACGCAACGTACGGTGGGCGGCGGGATGTATCTCGGGATGTTGGCGGGATTGACTCTGCTTGTGGCTTGGGCGTCTGCGTCTCTGTGGTTGACTACACGAACACAGATCTCCGCCTGACCAAACTGCAAGGGAAGCAAAAAAAAAAAACAACTAAATCAAGGTTTGCATTATGTTGAGGCAGTATTGAGTGCTAACAAAAGTAGATATGTATAACAGTTGTTAAAGTTGTTTCAATAATTATTTGTTGGGACATTTTAACGATAACGATAACCACTATCTTTAATCGTAATGATGACACCTAAATATATAAAGTATCTTTCACTCATTTTATATTGAAAAACATATTGTGAAAACAGTTTCATGCCAGTTCATATAATACCAAAAAAATTGAATAGGGTTTCCAAACCTGAGGCACAGACAGTAAATCCCGCGTTGACAGCACCGGGTTAATAGGCGTTATCCGCATAGGTACGCGCCATCGCCCACTTATCAATCTCCCGTGTACGTCAAATAAATCTATTTTCGCCCACGCCTTTGTCGATAGACGGCTTTGCGCATGCGCTTGGTAACTGGCTCCCCCTGGGCCACCGGAAGCTGTTTGCAGTTCGATGACGAGTGACATGTCTTTCGATGCCGGACATCTGAAGGGACACAACATGGGAGTGTTTGATTTTAAAATGTTCAAAGAAAATAACTATATTTCAATCTTCGAACGAGTCAAAGAAAATAAATATGTTTTTGAGACATGTGAATGGCGATAGGAATATGCAAATAGTTGTAAAAGCGAAAAGATCAGCATTTGGGCACGCATATCTGTATACTGAACCATTTGACGTACAAGAAAAAAATAATAAAATCGTTTTTTTTTTTAGATAAATGTTGAGTTAGACAATTATCTTATCGTCGTAACATATTCTATTGAACATGCTAAAAAACCTCAAATTTTTAGATTGTTACCATTTGGTGCCAAGTGACGCCCTGAAATCTACTCAAACATTCCTCTTGAACCGAGTTATTGTGACAAAAAGCCATGTTCCGAAATATTAATTTGTTTGAATTTTAACACAGTTTAACATGCCATTGCGTATGAAAGCACTTTTATTTTGAAATTGCATTATACACACCATTCAATTGAGCATTCCAGATTCCATATATAAACTCACTTCCAAATCATCGTTAACCTGGTTCCAATGCTTTGAATGGAACTACTGCCTCATACATTACACTCTTGTACAGGCAGCGGTTTCCAAAGGTAAGCATTGGTTTTGATAGGCGACTCGCTATGTTGTCTTCAGGCACACATGATGCCTGCTAGATGTTATGGGTCGAGTCGCCTTTTATGGAGGGTTACCCTAGATGACCCCATCCTCTCCCTTCCTCCGCACCCCCTCTGTCCATTCCCCCCTCACGACACAGTGCCAGTTCTCCCAAAGCCAACTCCCTCCTAGATAGCCTTCTTCCCTCTACCCTCCCAAGACCCATCAAAATCTTCATTGACTTCACATTGAAGTCGGAACCTGGCTGAAAATACTCTACAAAATCAATTCATAAACGCCACCCAGCTTTGTTGATATTTCTTTTGTTTAACCATGGTTAAAAATCAACTTTTATTCACCAAACAAAAAAATCAATGAACTCTCGCATCATATAAACTAAATATTTTATTCGAAATAAGCTCCATACCTTGGCACAGGTTGCCTTGCGCTTAGCATGGCCACCTGGCTGCCATGGCTGAACGAACTGCGTATAAAATTGTATCCTTATAAAAAATATTTATATTTTTTTTACAAAAAATAATAAGAATGCAATACCCTACCTTGGCACGGGTTGCCTCGCACTCAGCATGGCCACCTGGCTGCCATGACTGAAGTACTGATGCGACTCCGGAAGCGTCTGCACACTCGGCAGCATGCTCGGTTCGCCATATTGGTCTTCGCGGTCGTACAAACACGTGATCAGGCGGACGAATTGGGTTGAAAGGTCAAGGCCGACGGCGAGGTCGTAGAATAGAGTGAAACCGGATCTGGAATTAAAATTATGTTATTTGCGCATTGACAGAAGCTGGTGAGGCAAAATATGACAAATATGTGGTGAATGAGTCGTGCTAATGATGAATATCGAGATGACTCTTTTAGCAGCAAATTGTTGTCCTCATTTTTCCTCCCTCATAACCGACCCTTAATATATATCCTCATATCTTCCAATCATGATATGCAAATGCTGCATACATAAGGGATTAAAATGGGAGAGATAAAAGGAAAAGAAATAAAGATCGAGCGAGTAAGATCGTGAAACCATAAGAGGCGACACTTACGTCTGGTCGTAGGGTGCGGGTGCAAGTGGATCGCTGTCGACGTCTCCGCGACGTCCTGTCATCAAATAAGGTACGTCGGCGCCATACGCCTGCAAAAGATGCCAAGGTACATTTTAATAATATTTTAAACATAAATTGAACACACCCTGTATAACTCCTTTACCATACTATCGACTAAAATTTCGGAATTCCAGATAATATTAACCAGGAAAATACAGGATAACCACAAATTTAGATGTGAACTCATAGAAGTGTTTCACCCTGCTAGCTATCTATTACTCACTAAATGCCGAGAGTATCTCCCGATGGGTTCCCGGAATTGATAAATATTATGTGGTATAACAGGAACCATAATCGTTCTTCCATCTGTATATCCATGTCCATTTGAGATTCGTTTAGTGAGAGATTCCTCCCTTATTTGTCCATATACGTTTTGACTGATATCACCTTGAGGATAGGGGCGAATCACGTCATAGTTTACACGGTTCATCATATTATTTAAAGTATAGCTAGGTTTCACACCATAGACTTGACTTTGAGGTTGAAGGGCATATCCATGAGGGGGAGGTATCCCGGCATTATAAGAATGTGGGGTATTATGAGTAACTACATTTCCATTTGAAGAATATGGTTGCGTGTGATATCCGTGTCGAACACTTGATTTAACATCATATCCATGTGGCAAGGGATGCATGGGAGCTGATTCAAATTGAGAAGTTTGACTCATGATGCTTTCATTACGACTATGTGAGGATAACCTATCACAATCGCACATCTTATTGCTAACTGACTTAATATCCAATTAATTTTGAAATCCAATCACGAAAATCGTAGTTACATATTTTGATTCTTAATCAACTCAAATATTATTTTATGTTCAGTACGTTTTATACACAATATATGACTATTTGTTTTATTTTTGAACCTATATGGCCACATCTGCAAATACTCTAATCTAATAGAATCCTGGTTTGGTTGATTTTTTAGCGACTGATAATACTTTTTGCAATTTATCAAACCTCCATAATTATATACATGATTGATTCTATATACATCCGTGCATAGTGTAGCTTAATTGTATCAGCAAAAGGGAGTTAGCATCACTTGAGATATAACATCAAGTGCTATTACAACAGCATTGTTACATGCTAAATAATAGTTTCTAAGCAAATATTATTCAGCAAAAATGACACACAAGCATGGATCGGCTTAATTTTAAAGAAGCAGATAAGAATTATACTTAAGGACAGGAAAAATTGTTAAGAGAGTATTGCAGGTGTTGAGTGAAATTAAGTGATCTATAGGGTTGTCACAGTCGTGTCCGACACCACAGAATGGTTAATGTTGACTAGGTGATAGGTAAACATCTCGCTTACCTGATAAGCCCGAAAGGATGGGAGAATGAAGTGCTTTTATTATGATTGATTTATCAATTTATTCTTGTAGTTAACGGAGGAACACACAGCAGTACTAATGATGAAAAGGAATTATTGTGCGTTCGAAAACGAATACCAGCGATTTTTTGAGATTGTAAAAAAATGGAATGTCCTTTCGTTATAATTATCACTGAACTTTATATAACTTGTCTTGCTGCAATAACACTCCAATTTGCAAGAATCTACCTCTTTTCTAAATATGCCCCATGTTGGGAATGGGAGCAGATTTCGGGGCTGAAAACGACTAAGTCCACCATGTAAAGTGAATGGGGGACTTAGCCGTTTTCAGCCTCGAAATCGGGTCTAATTCCAAATATTGTCCATATTTAAAAAAGAGGTAGATTCTTGCAAATTGGAGTGTTATTGCAGCAAGACAAGTTAAACTAGAGTAATATGCTCTATATAGATAGAGCATACTTATCTGATTTCTTTTCCTAATAAGATAATCATTCTTTAAATGCTTAATTTGAAATTCTTAAAACTAAAACTGTATAGCCCGTTTCAACAAAAAACATCTTTTTCTAAACCCAAAACAACGTA
>LQRL01122405.1:0-11429 GCA_001703475.1 Hydroides elegans
AATAAATTTTACAGCCGAGCGAGGATAGCTCCGACATCGTTTGTCGTTTGTCACACCGCCTGACATCGATATTTATTATATAGGGCAACTTTCATACCCTTCGTTATTGGAAATTGTCCATGTGACCCTCTCTGATTTCGTTTTAGACATACCTTAGGCCGAGGTTACACAGAGCTTTTTAAAAAGCTAGCAGTTATTCACGCGAGCTTTTTTAGTGGTTACACTGGAGCAAAAAAGAAGCGAAAAGGCTTTAAAATCGAGGTTTTCTCCCGTTTCCCTCAAGTATTTCAAAAGGAGTTAAGTGAAATGCATGGTGTCAAACTCAAGTGAAGTTCATTATTGTTAAATTCGCGTTTTTAAAAGCCGCTTTTTTCCGCTAGCAGTTTTTCCCGCTAGCTTTTTCCTCTGTGTTATAGCAAGATTGTCGTGAAAAAACGCAGTGTAACCACTTTTGACTGAAAAAAGCTCGCGTGAAAAACAGCTGCTGCTTTGTTTGACACGAGTTTTTATAAAGAAAATAGAGGACTAGTAGAGGACCAAAAATAGGACTAATCCCCAACCTGAAAAACAGCTTGCTCTGTGTAACCGCAGCCTAACGTCGGTAGCTTTTACATATGACAGATTTCATACCATATCCCCCGTTTGTTTTTGAAACGTTCCCATGTGACCCTCTCTGATTTCGTTTTAGACATACCACTTGAACATCCACTTACCATTTTCACAATTCGTGCCTAGAAACGGATAGTCGCATTCGCAGGAATAACTATCAACATGGTCCGTACATCGACCTCCGTTGATACAAGGAGCCGACGCGCATTCATTGATCTCTGTTTTAAATGTAAAATGTCAAATATCAAAATACATTATCATAAATGTCCCAATCTTTATTGATTTCAACGTGTTTTATGTTCTTTTTTTTATTTTTCAATAAAAAATGTTATGATCATATTATCTAGAAAATCAACGGCTAAATCAAATAAATAATCATTTAACGAGCATTTAATGTCACGACATTTGCATTTGTAATGAGTAATAATTTATAGGTAACAATAAGTTCGTTTCCTAATTGCAATTATTGCAATCAGGAAATGAACTTAATAGTTATTTATACAATAGCATATTTTGAAAATCACAAAAAGCCAGACACACAAAATAATAATTGAATTATAAATCAAAAAAAATTATTTGAAAATTAAACACAAAGTCGAAAGAAATGCTCCCCTGACCTGTTTCGCACATGGTTCCGATGGAGCCAGAATCATATAATAGCGATTAATTATTTATCATTACGTATATGAAAAGTCTAATTGATTCGAAAACAAAGCTCCCCTGACCTGTTTCGCACATGGTTCCGGTGTACCCCGCCGCACATTGACACGTGAAACTGCCCACGTGGTCGCTGCACGTGCCGTTGTTCTGACACGGATCAGAGTCGCACTCGTCTACCTCTGAAAGTACAAACAATATAAACACATATTGAGCAAAACTAATATGTACATGGACGTTAAGAAAATAAAATGGATTTAAATTATTGAATGATGTGATTTTTCTACTTTTACGTGCCGTTGTTTTGACATCGATCAGACTCACACTCGTCTACCTCTGAAAGTGCAGGCATTTAATGTGTACAGTTAAAACCAACTGAAACTAATAACGTTTTTATACGAATAAACAAACGAATGAACGAATATTTTGATACGAATAAACAAATTTGATAGGAATAAAAAAATTGAAAGAAATTAACGAATATTTTTATACGAATAAACGAAAATTTGGATGCGAAAGAGTTTGCTTACGACAATCAAATTAGAAGTGGTTTTAACTGTAATTTGTTTTATTTCATGTGTGGGTTTCTGAAATAATAGAATTCTGTAAAACATAAGAATTTGTGGGATGGCATCTGACTATGGTGTATATTTATCTGGGTATAAAATTCATTAGATGCACACTACCAAAGCACATTGAGCAAAACTAACATGTGCATGGACATTTGGCATTTTGATTATTGAATGCTATCATGTTTCCAATTGTTATGACTCATGAATTGCAATTAAAAATAATCTATTTTTTTATGTTATCATCATTGTACCGTGCTTCAACGATGTATCACGAATTGTATTGTATTGTATTACAGGGATAAAACACGACTGTGAGTAAAAGACGAACCTATTACAAAACGAACGCCGAAGGCCTGAGTTTTGTAATAGTTTCTTCTTCGCTTTAAATCAGCTTTACAAACGAACAGGAGTGTTTTATCGCCATTATAACAATTGAAAGTAGATCATAAATGCATTAGGATTCGAAATGTTTAAAAACATTTGCGAATAATTATTCATGATAATAACTTTTTATGACGTTTGGTTTGAATACTTGTTTGGAGCGAATTTGCCGGAACTGTACTGCACTATTTGCTCAAAATAAGTCACGCTTATTAGCCTCACGTCATTTGCATAAATTATACTGCGTACCGTGTCTGTACTGCAGAATATAAAAGGTTTCAAATAACAAAGAAACATAGAAACACTCTTGCATCATGTTATGATGTATAATAAAAAGCAAGGAAGACGTACCGATTTGACAGAAGCGACCAATGAACCCTTGAAGACACGTACACGTGTACGCATTGACCTCATCCACGCACGTGGCGCCATTTTCGCATTCGTGTGAGAGGCACTCGTTGATATCTGTGAAAAATGACTTGATCTTTATGTATAAGATTGATTCTATATGCGTATGAAAGACAGTTGTAAATGTTCAAAAAAAAATAATATTTATATCAATCCGCGGTCGCCCGAAACAGGCAACAAAACATCTCAAAACGGGTTTGTTGTGTTTTATAGCGATTTCACTTGAAGAAAAAAACGCATAATTTGCATGATTGAATAAAACTATCTGCGAAGCTTGTATAATTTATATCTTCTTTTTTTGTTATATATTTGATTATATGAGGTTTCTAGGCCATCGATTTTATCTGTACTGCATTTATAATTGATATTTCATTTTTCATTTTCATTTATATATATTCCTGTGAAGCATTCAGAACAATAGTTTTTTTTCAGATTATGTTTATTCCAAAAACAGCACTGGATTCAATCTCTATGATGATGACATCATTATGTCGATCACAATTATGAAAAAAAGCTTTTATACCGATTTCGCACAATCGTCCCGAAAACCCAGGATGACAATCACATTCATATCCAGAGGCTCTACAATTTCCACTCCAACAGCCTTCGTCACTACTGCATAAAACTGCAATAAAAATACATCAAAACAAGGTGTTCACATGTCTTAAGGTGCGTTCACTCGAAATAAAAGCGAAAAATATTAGGCACTTTTCGGGTGAACAGAAGGGATACAATGCTATGTTATCATACCAAAAAGGGCTTTGACTTTAAAGCGCATAACTTGTGATCTGAGTTTTTTTCGTAGCGGGTGAACGTGGTCTTTTTGTGTTTCATTCAAAGCCTCATAGCCTGATTTGAGATATTTAAGATTACACAAGATTACTTTTTTGTCCAAGCCAGTCATCTCATAATCTAACATTAGAATTCTACCTTTAGCGCTGTCGCCAGGGATATCAATTTATTTTTGAAAAAAATAAATCGATCGCCACTAGCGAAAAATATATGTCTTTCGCATGTTTTCTTATCTATTGTCAAAATATAAATATAAAACATACTTTATATAATATTATATTGGATATCTCCATATAAGGTTGGTAAATCATTTGTCTACAAAAAAAAATTCATCCATTTTAATCCTTCATATATATTTCTATGATATAATTATAATTCTATATTACCTTCACATGTCGGAATGTTGCATTGTTCATAGACAACTTGCAGGTCGTGGGACAGACGAAGGCAATATGGTTGATACCATAAATATGGATCTCTACAACATGTGAGTTAAACCGTTGGTGAAACAAAGCTCTTTTAATAAAAGCTTGAGAATTTCCAGTCAAAGCTTTGATCAAAATATGTGCTGTAATCAAACCTTTTGCTGGCAATTCTGCGCGAATTCTATGTAGTCTATATGTATATGATAAAACTATGTTTATTTGTACTACAACGACCAATACATCAACTCAAAAACTTGTGTTCTACAATATTATGAGAGATTCTTAAAAACTTAAGTAAAACTGTGTCCAACACCGTCTTAAGTATACTTGATGGGCCAACTTCCCATTTCAAGTTTAGACCAGGCTTCTTGGTGAAAGCAAACGGAAACCTAGTCTAAGCTTGAGATGAGGAATCGGCCCAATATGTTTCCTAATTGAGAATCGCAATGTGTCAGCTGACCCCCTGATTTGTGATATATAATGAAATACATGTTTCAAACAAAATCAAATTCAATTATTCAGTTGGCTGAATGTTTAAGAGATCCTTTTTAACAATGTATAATTATTACATACGGATTTTCTCAAAACGCCATTTTGGAACACTTTTGTGACAACTAGTTATTGAAACATCTCCATGTAGACTATATTTGATATTGCACTAATCGAATCCCAAAACTAACCTGCAATTATTTCCTAACTCATTGAATGTGGATTCCGGGAAATAATCTAGATGCTGTTCACTAAAAACAAGACTCCAGTTTAAACAGCTGTAAATTCCAGTGACTTCGATTTCGTCAAAGTCCCCAACCATTTCACCAGTTAGTGCCCGGTAACAGACATCTAAAGCTATAACAACGCTTAAACATGTTTCACAACTGTTATCTAGTGTCACCCACACTATCGAACAAATTATATCATTTAAGGTAAAATTCAAAATCAAATATTTGGTTGGAATAGTTCATTTGATTAAAATTTGAAGTAAGTGCTTTCTTTCAAAAATTTGAGCGCTGAGGTTTTAATATATTATCTCTCCCGAGCTTCATAGATTATATAAGCAATACGCTTCAGTTTTCTTAGTAAGGTGTTCCAGATGACAGCATCTTTTTTTAACCAAGCTTTAGCATTTACCGTCTTTTTCATGAAACATCGACGACAAAAAAGCAATACATTGTTTATATGTATCTGTAGTTTTGAAAATGGCAATATTGTGCATTCATTGTGGTCACCTACCCAATTCACATCTGTTTCCTGTAAATCCTTCTGTGCAAATACATTCAAATGAATACTCTCCATCCAAGCACGTGGCCCCATTTATACACATGTTGGGCTCGCATTCATTCACGTCCTCTGGAATATAGAGTCTATATAGTCTAGATATGTTCATAAAATCAAACAAATAAAAAAATAAGAAACACATGTGAGGTCTAAATATGTTAGTAAACGTTCATGAAATAAATTACACTTAAAGATGATTATAGAAAACACAGGTTGGGCTCGCATTCATTCACGTCCTCTGGAATATAGAGTCTATATAGTCTAGATATGTTCATAAAATCAAACAAATAAAAAAAATAAGAAAACAGGTGAGGTCTAAATATGTTAGTAAACGTTCATGAAATAAATTACACTTAAAGATGATTAAAGAAAACACAGGTTGGGCTCACATTCATCCACGTCCTCTATAATATAGAGTCTAAATATGTTCATATACTGAAATGAAATTAAGAAATTGAAGATGATATAGGAAACGCATGTTGGGCTCTCATTCATTGTCCTCTGAACATATAAGATATATCAATACGCAATAATCGTATAAAAATATGAATGTGGTTATATTAATTAATATGAATATATCAATAAATATCAATATTAATGCATGCAGATACATGAACCTAATGATTTCGCGATAAATTCGTATAAATTGTCTCACATCAAATATGATTTTAGATCTTTCAGTTAAGGAGATCATGAGCACGTTAAGATTATTAAGAAGTTTATGAAAATGAACTTCAGAAGGTACCTTGGCATTGAGCAACATTGCAGAACGCCTCCACATAATCTGTTCCGTTATTCACATAACAAAAAGGGGTTCCGAGTCCAGGGTTTCTGTATGGCATAATGGAGAAGTTGTGATTGAACATAAAGATTCTACCGTTACGAAATACATTTTTAACTGATTTGTTCAAGCGCAGCTAATTGTTTGTGAAGTGATTGATAACGAAGCTGCAATGTCTTGTCCAATATAGATTAAAAAGCCTGTATAATACTATATG
The DNA here is from genome assembly GCA_001703475.1 of Hydroides elegans. Classification (NCBI taxonomy): domain Eukaryota; kingdom Metazoa; phylum Annelida; class Polychaeta; order Sabellida; family Serpulidae; genus Hydroides; species Hydroides elegans. The sequence goes on from LQRL01122405.1 coordinate 6,118, forward strand.
TTTACGTAGTAACAATACATACAACAATGTGATTGTATGGCCGTGTTCACGCAAACAAAATGCCCGAAATTAAAAGCTCGAAAACCGAAAGTTATAAAACCAATTTTATATAAAAACATAGCATTTCATCCCATCTGTTCACGCAAAAAGCGGGCATTTTGGCATTATTTAAGTTTTGCGTGAACGCGCCTTAAAAAAGTGGATTCCAATTACAGAGCCATGGAAACCCCTTCCTTGTTCAATTAGTGTGCACCTGCAGAAATTCTCCATATCTTCATAAGATGCATCGGGAAAATTGGCAAGATTCAATATGACATCCTTCGATCCATCTGCAAATGCTGTGGTCATATCCGACCATCTCTCACACACTTGTCCAGAACATGTCGTGTTCACGCGACCACCATAAACGCCGTGCCTTGGAAGACAATCTGCTGCTGGAAAAAGACATAGAATCTAGTAGATGATAGAGTCTTGTAGATTCTTATATAATTCAATGTAGTTTTGATACAATATCTTAATGTGTATCACACAATAACCAGCTGTAATTTTGGCGAGGAAAAATATGATAAATACGTCAGCCTATATGAAAATGAGAAATCAAATACAAAATTGTATGTTTTGTTCACAATTATCACTCTAAGTTATGGGATAGGTTAGAACAATGTTAATTGATGAATATAATTAATTACGTCTAAAAATATGTGTTAATAATTTATTTTACTGTTATAGGACGTACCTGTATGATCCGCCGAATCGCAGATGTGATGCGAATCTACAAATATTTTTTAAAAGATGGCTATTTAGTTTATTATATCACATAATTATTTTACCACAAACGAGTTTTATCAGCATTTCAAAACGTATTGAAATCTTCTTTCAGGAATACAGCCACCATATGATAAACCCTCCAACATTGTCATAGGTATTTAATTGTCTATAAAGCCGTTCCCCAAATAAAGCAATGGTTTGTAACAGTCTATCTCATGAAAACCTTTACTTGATATTTTCATGGGAAAAAAACGGAACTTACAGGGGCACATTTGAAGGTCACAAAACCTCCTGTTAACTGTACTCAGATCGTCGTTTAATACCCAACAGGATGGCCTCGGGTCCATGTTGTTGAGGTTTCTGAAGAAAAAATGCAAGAGTTTAAACTGGCTTATGCATGGATATATCGTTCAATGCTTGCATATTAAAATTTGCTATGCATGAATATAAATCATTTTACTTATTGGAACTTTCTTTGTATAAATATAAAGCATTTTATATATCATAATTTTGTAACAAAGACAAATGCTTTGTGGTTCACGTTTCAAGTTGGTGATATTTATGTTTTTTGCGACTGCAAGGAATTTATGAATGCTAATTAACAATTACATGCTTAGCCAAATATCGTTTAGATCGCATAAACATATTATGTCCTCATTAAACTCATGGCCACCAAGGATATCTAATCAATAAATCTAAGTAAGACGCGATAAGGTAAACGTCAATGTCCTAATATCGGAAAGGTTCAAAAGTGTGGAAATTTATGTTTGAGAGAGTTATTTTCATATTTTGAGAAATAGATTTTCCCTGAAAAGTTGCAGGATACTAGACCAACCCTTTATCAACGATTAACACAAAAAAAACTGTTCGCAAATATCACATACCTTATTTGTTATGCGACTTTCACCAAGACGGGTGTCACCCCAAAAAATGACAAAACGCCATAATGCCAAAAGGCCATAATGCACTCTTTTGTAAGAGCCCATAGCTTAACACACGCATCGGTACACTGCATATACGCTTGTTTGTCATTTTTTTTTAGGTGATACCCGTCTTATAACAAAAAGTCGCATAACAAATAAAGTATGAAATATCCTCGAGCAGGTTTTTGTGTTATTTATTGTTAAAAGGTAAGTCTAGTATCCTGTAACTTTTCAGAAAAAGACTACTTCTTAAAATATGAAAATCATTCTTCCAAACAAACATTTCCACACTTTTAGAAGTGTCTGTATTCATGATAGTTCACCTGCATTTGTTACTGAGCTCACTCCACGAATCCTCGGGATAGAGACTTGAGTCGTTGAATCTTCTGTCAATGTGGCGAATGATGTCCCACATAATGCATGGCCTGCCGTCCTCAGCAAAGTTTAGGTCTCCAGTGTATTCTCGACTTTCGAGACAGGGCTCTAGGAGTTGAAAGATAGTTTTATTTTCAAAGTATATTCAATTGTAACTTTATACTTTGAAAATGAAGGGCTCTATTCCATCTACATTTCTCTACCTCTCTTCTTGGTATATGAGTAGCCATAAACAAATAATTGTGCTTCGTAAAAAAATTGAGAATTTAAAAATATGTGCATTTCGCTTACCAATTTCGAAATATTTGCATTTCGCTTACCAATTTAAAAATATATGCATTTCGCTTACCAATTTTGAAATATTTGCATTTCGCCTACCAATTTCAAAATATATGCATTTCGCTTACAGATTTCAAAACATATGCATTTCGCTTACCGATTTCAAAATAAATGCATTTCGCTTAGCGATTTCGAAATATATGCATTCCGCTTACCGATTTCAAAATATATGTATTTCGCTTATCGATTTCAATATATATTATTTCGCTAACCGATTTCGAAATATATACTTTACGATTACCGATTTAAAAATACATGCATTTCGCTCATTGATTTCAAAATATATGTCTTACGCTTACCGATTTCAAAATATTTGCATTTCGCTTACGGACTTCAAAATATATATGCATTTCGCTTACGGATTTCAAAATATATATGCATTTCACTCATTGATTTCAAAATATATGTCTTTCGCTTACCGATTTCAAAATATATGCATTTCGCTTACCAATTTCAAAATATATGCATTTCGCTTACCGATTTCAAATTATATGCATTTTGCTTACCGATTTCACATCTCCTTCCAGAGAAGCCCTCGGCACATTGGCAGTAGTATATAAACTCTCCGTCGATGCATGTTGCACCATTTAGACAAATGTTGGGTGTACATTCGTCTACGTCCTCTAAAAGATAGGGAAACGTACATCATATTTTAACCATATATTCAATTTTTCATTTCGCACACAATCAAAATAATTGAATAATAATAAAGAGGTTATCCAGTTGTCAATACGATCTCAATAACACAAATGTAGTTAGGAACTATTCATATATAAGGTCATAAAAATTTAAGTTTAAGATACATTTATTTTATTTATTTTTCTTAAAATACCCACCGTCACAGAATGTGATGTCGCACCGTGTCAACTCATAATTATTAACGCCTGCAGCTGGATCGTGTTGCATACAATATGTATTTTCGTCATTGTGAAACACCTGTCTGGAATAAAATTATATTAAACTTGGATTGGCGATTGGATATGAATACCTTTTTGATGGTCATATGAGGGTGCAATTCGGCCTCGTTATTGATGTATATATTCATATATAAATATACTATATATAGTACTAGCATTATTCGCATCTGTATTTCGTCGTGACAATCTAAACATCTGGTGAAGTAAAATAAGGTTATATCATTGGTTTAAATAAGTGTAATGTTATAATTTATTGATCTAATTTTATATTGATTTTACATATACTAAATTAACTACCACGTAAGCACCATGCGTACTGAGCTTCAAGACCAAGAAAGAATTTAATTAGGTCCTGGTCCATAGGCCGGTGCAAAAGGAGAATACAGTATCCTTCTATTTCCTCTCTCTATCACATATTGGAGTGTATATATATTTTATTGTCTAAGGGAAACGACAAGTCGCGGCGAGCGGGAGTACACTAATGTGTTCTTTATAAAACTAGCTTCATGAGCATATAAAGAACATAGCAAGTATATTGCCGTTTGCCGCGCCTTGTCGCTTCCAGTGTAAACAGGCCCTTACCGACATTTGTTGCCAAGCGCTTGCCACGACGTTTCACCCAAGTGCGTATAGTGAAGAAGTGCTCGGAGTGCCAAATTTCCCGCGTTATTGTAGATGAATTCCCATTCAGCGCACGGCAGTCCATGTATCGTCACACTCAGGTTACCGCCGTAGACGCCGTGTCTCGGAAGGCAGTCGAAAGTGGCTGCCAAAACGAAAAAAATCATGTTTTGAGCCGCATTTACACAGAAAAAAAGCTCGTTTTTTTGTGAACAGAAGGGGTAAATTGCTATGCTTTTATACACATGACATTGTGGCTTTAGAGATTTCGGTTTTTTAACTTATATTTTGGGACGTTTTTGTTTGCGTGAACGCGGCCTAAAAGGGTGTGAGTGTTTTTTGTAACAATCGTGTGCTATTTTTTGTTAATGATTATTTTTTGATTATTTTATTTGATTTTAAAAAAGGTGCCCTAATCCATCATTTGCCTATTGTATATCATACATTGGCTCGCGGTTCATATCCATGATCGCTAACCGATTGATATGTTATATGTATGTGTATTTAAATAACAAGAGAGCGTTTCATTACTTTATCATTGTATTTTACGGCATATCACATATTTTAATGCAATGCTATAATATTAAAGCAATCTTAAGCCGCGTTCATCCAAAACAGGCCAGAAAGGCTCAAAGCGGGTTTATTCAGTTTTACACCGATTTCACTTTTACAAGAAAAAAGCGAACAATTCAAACATTAAAATATGCGCTTTTAAAAAGTGAAGATGGCATCAAAACTTAAGTCTGCTTTGAGTTTGTTTGCCTGAACGCGGTGAACGCGGCTTTAATGTAATTATACTCACCTGGTGCCTCTGTAGTCGTGGGTTCTTGTGTCGTTGTTGGAGGATCGGTAGTGGTTTGTTGCTCGGTTGTGGTCGAGGGCGAGTCAGTTGTCGTTGAAATAGTTGTTGAATGATCAGCTTTGAAAATAGAAAAAAAACATGTCATTGTGAGAAAGGTTGAATTAATTGATATCAGCTATAATGTTTAAAGTTTTGTTTGGTTGGGAATCAAAGCGCAACACCATCGATTCGGAAAGCGCCTGGAAAATGTTGGCTCCCCTTATGTTATTTGACTTCATTTATTTGCTTGTATTTTATTACTCAACCATTTACTAAAGTGTGATAAATATAGCATATATTTTATACCAGTTGTAATATTAAAGTTAATTAGTTTTCAATTATATGACCATATTTCGTAATAAAGCTTGCATAACAAATTAATATTCAAAGCATCTCAATTGGATACCATTCAAAACGTTCCGCAATATTTTCAAAGTGTATAGTTTATAGTGAAACTTATTTTCTCTATATGGCAATTTATTCGCAAAAAAAATATTAATAAAATCATGTTCCCAATGACCCACCGCC
>LQRL01122415.1:7677-18920 GCA_001703475.1 Hydroides elegans
GGACACTTTTGAAGAAATTTTGGAAGCAAATGTGTCAAAAATGGCCAAAATGATACATCATCCCCGTTTAGCAATGGATAGTATGACGTTGAACATTGTTGGTGTTTACCCATGTTTGTTCATCAGTTGGATCGACGAGCAGTTTCGAAATACATGCATATCAATAGACATTATACCTGTGGTGCCATTACAGCGACCCGTGTTTCTCCCTCATCACAACTTCCTACCCGTGCCACGTGAGCAGCAACCTGATGATGGAGGTTCAACACAAAGTATATCTTTACAGACTCAAGACACTGAACTAGTGGATCATGGAAAGAAGTCACCGACCCCACCGAATAATGTTCCTCATTTATTTCGCGAAGCACTTAACAGTGAAATAGTGTTTTCGCAGGTGGAAAATGAGTTGATCAAGGCTCTTCCCTCTGACATCATCGACGGGTACCGCCTTGCAAAAGCAGTCCGCATTTTGCATGTAATTCAGCCTATCGTCCAAAAACTCATCGATCTCGGTGTAACCCTTGACATCCATAAAGTAATAAGAACATATCATTTGAAAACATGTGTATTCTATTTGACCCTGCACTATGTTTTTGACGAGTCGGATATTGAAGGAAACAATCAGTTGAAATGGGCGATAGCCATTTTTGAAAAACTGCGTGAGTTTGTTGTCCTGGGCAATGGCAAAGAATTCTTTGCGACAGATCGATGTGTATTCAGAGGGACATTCACTGATGAACCAGAATGCAAGCACAGCAAGAAATAGTTTAAAGTACCATTACCAAGGTATCTTTGCTGCCGCCGTTGAAAGGCTCGCCTGCTGATGGTCGACCAGATCCTGAGTGTGCTGCGTGAGTCTTATGGCCGCTACCACTAGGTCAATGCTTGCCAAGAATAAGCATACAAACTATCACAAACTCGTTAGGCTGCTTAGATAGGGAGCATATTATAACTTGATAAAATAGTCCGGCATGCTATGTAGCACATCTGCCTGATGCGTTCAATAGTGCAACATCAATCTATGTCGTTTTGGCGTATATATTTATATAACATTTTATGGTTTAAACTTCGAACGGATTTCAGTGAATTCGGCAACAATTTCAAGTGGTGGGATAAATTTAGCTGCCATCATTTATGCATTATCTTTACTTATATTTTATGAAATAGCAGAAAATGACCGAGGCAGGGGTCGCGGTCGCATGATCGCGCATGCGACTAACTTTGTGTCAGGCCACTTTTTTTAGAGCTATTAGCTCGACGCGCGACTAAATTTTTGGCTCATTTAAAAAAAATCCCTGGTAAGATATTAATTTAGGCAGAAATCAGTTCAGCTTTGAATTATCGCAAGGCGCAAGCGATAAATGTAATTATATAATCTTAATGATTCTATCACCCTCGACATGTATTATGGCTAAGAAATACCCAGGCTTAACTTTTCGGTCGGGCGGTTAACTTTTTGGAGTTAGTTGCCCGAGCGCGACCATCAAATTTTGGTTAAGGTAAACCCTGCCGTGGATAACGGTTTAATATATGCACTACAACGTTAATAAATGTGATGATTATGAATGAATATGAAAATAAAATCAATATGATTTGCTTTTGGAGTTGCGCTTATATTTTGGATGAGTGGTGCGACCTGACTCGTCTGTTATCGTTGTTAAATAGAAAGAATCCTAAGAATAAATGAAAAGGGATTTTTGTAGTTTAATTGTTTTCATATATACAATTCAATGCACAATTCACTCCGGTGTTAAATTAGTTTAAATATTAACGAAATGCGTTATACAAAATAATTTGTTTAAGTGATTCTTTCAATTTCTCATTCTTCTGTTATACTACTCTATACACGATTTCATAAATTGAATGAATGCTTATTTAATGTATGCTTTCCTGTGCATATAGTTTTTCTTACAAATTAACTAATATGAGTTCATTGTTTAACTTGACTTTTGAATAAATTGTGATTAGCTATTTAGCAATTATGAATAGTTATTCATTTATTCAATACATTATCCATATATTTAATGATACTACTTCATTTTTCTATATCGTCAGTTATAAAATGCTATAATGAAAATAAAAACGGAAATTGAGTATAAGAAACCAAGATTTGTCTTTCTTTTAAAAATCATTTTTTACATTTTTACTTTTTTTTAAATTTTACATTTAACTATTATGTTTCATGTTATACGCATAATGTTTGCTTTCATTTATTAGCAGTTTATCAAAAGCTTGTCCAGGGTCAGAAATGAATCTGAAATCATTGGATGTTATGACACGATATCGACATTCCTCAAAATAACATTCAATTGATTTTGTGAAAGCTACAAAGTTTGGTCGTTTATAAATATTATGAAATAACAAGTATATATTTCTCACATGTTTAATCAAAATGACCCAGGAAGGTGCACATGTAAAAGTTTTCGAACTCAACAGGACCTTTCAACAGGCTATGGGCATAAATTTAACACTTTTTAAGGCAAAACACTATCGGATTATTATGCATTCGAATCTAAAGCACGTTTTCATAACGAGCTCTTAAGGGCTGTCTTATGGGTTTTCAATGGAAATAAATCAGTACTTCCCGTGTTGATATCATTATTTGGCTATGAATTAGTAGGAACTATTTCATTAAAATGACTCATCAACATTCACAAATAAATGAATGTTTAATATGTTTAAATATGATATACCATTGTCTTGTACTTATTGCGATAAAATCAATCAAACATTTAATTCCACATTAATTTCGGACCCTGTATAGTACTTAAAGACTTATATAGAAAGTACAAGTCTGAAAAAAATATTTTCATTGGGGATTTTGCGCACTTTTATTGCTTAATTTCGCTTGAAATGCTTCAAGTGGATTGTGGACGTAAAAGAAAAATATAAATCGCGAGGCGAGTCTTTGTGGTTACGATTGTCTTTCAATGTTCAACGAGATAACTTCTGCTATATAAACAATACATCAATGTCAAACTTTCTCACAAAACAAAACATATATATATATATTTATAGATATAGCTAACGTCTACTTCTCTGCGATGTACATTGGCGCTTTTTGTTTTATGTAAAAATTAAAATGACAGTATACTCCTTTAGTGCGACTCCGTGACAAAGCTATTCTGAATTTATCAGAAAATAGTCCGACATACTATGGGGTGGAAAAAACTACGTCAAAGCGACGTTGACGTTAATGTAAAGAAGCGAATTTTCCATTGATAAGTATATCTCAATTACGTCATATAAAGCGTGGTTGGATCTCGTATTATCCTCCTGCTATAATTCATCCCTTTTGAATACATTCTAGATATACCATTATAGTTTCGTCATAGCGAAACCTACATCGAACAATACCTCTCCTTAAATCGTTACATATAACTCATTTGTAACGTCAATCGTGTTTTTATCATACCTGAAATCCCACCAATATTGATAAATTTAGATTATAACTTTGTCGACATCCAGTGACGTTTCTAGAATGGAATTTCTAGTATGGAATTTAACAAAAAAAATACATAAAAAGAAAAAATATCGAATATCTTTTTTGAAACATGGTGTATCTTGTTAGCCAAAAATAAGGTATACTTATATTGCTGCTATTTAAAAAACAATAATTGCTAGACTTTTCTTATTTTTCATTTTGTTTCATATTATTTTATTTAAATTAAATGCATACATGTATACTCACCGTGTATCAACACAATCTATACATTTCTATATTACACTCATTGAGACGAAGAGACTTATTCATTACAGCAAACCGTTAAGGTGACGAGAACCTTATCCTTCCAATGGGCTTCATCCCAGCCTGCATCAAGCAAGAAATTCGACATTTGCGCCTCGCATTCTTATACATTGCCACATTTAACCAAATTTTATTACATAACCATATCTTCAATACATTTGCCCATTATGAAGTCACCATGATCCAGGTATGAGGTCGCCATTAACCTGGATCAAAACGTTAGCTCGATTCATTCATGGGCTATATCGCGGCGTCCACTAAGAACTTCGCATTTTAATACATTGCCACATTACAAAAACTTTATACATTTCATTACATACCTTTATTATATTTTCTCACTATCAGGTAAACCATGAACCTGGATCAAGACGAGAGCATAACCCCGCCCATGGGCTACTTCGTAGTGTCCACAAAGAACTTTAACAGTCGGGCTTCGCCCATTGAAGCGAGTACCCCGATTAGTTGAATGTGGTTAAGTGGCATCCTAATGAAGGTTCGTTGTGGACTGGCTCTATGCGGTACCCAGTAAGGCAACGCCACAGTAAACATGGCACTAAAAGAGACTCCCGAATTCCCCGTTTTAGCTTTGATTTTACACTCATTAGTTCTCAAAGGGTTTAACACGTTTGTTCTTAGTTGAATAACAAATATTAAAAATCAATCATTCATTTGATGTTTTGAAAATAAATATGATTATGGATTTGAGATTTTGTTAGATATTATTGTTGTTTTAAATTACTTTCAAATCCTTTTGAGCACAAAATATTGTTTTAATAATCAATCATTTTATTAGGTTTGAATAAACTTTGCAACTTCTCGACACATGTTTCTTTCTAATTATAGCTATGCGTAACGCATTCTTGTATTCTTGCATTCTTGAACATGTAACATTTAGTGAAAATGGAACATATCACATACATTTTTTAATGACAAGCAGTAGTATAACATTTTGATCTAACATGTGTACAATCTAGCCGAAACATACATTTATGCCTTTGCCTTGGACGAGTTTTGATATTGTTATGTGCACTCAACCAACTCGAAGAAAGTTGTGTCCTGGTAATGCAGGATTGAAGGTGTTTTGTTGTTTTGTTTCTAGAGGACGGCTTTTGCAAGGTGGTACCCTTCGATTATATAAGATGGGAGGGTCTGGATCAACCCATTTTTGACCTGCGAAAACACTATGTCACTGTATTGTGAAGCACTAAAATAACGCGGAACTTCATTCGCTGCGGTGGCTGTCCTCTCGCTATAATCCACTATGATCTCAATGATCTCAATGCCTTGATTTCGTAATGCTTTACGTTGTGTTGAACGTCTTTCTTCTGTCATATGATCACGTGGCACGGGTAGCAAGTTGTGGTGAGAGAGAGTGACGTGTAGTTCTAACGGAATCATAGGTATAAGGTATATTGATATGTAGGTATTCAGCAGCGTTTCGTCAACCTATCCAATGTGTACACCTGGGTAAGAACCTCTAAAATTCAAGGACATGCTTTCATTCGCAAAACGGGGGTGACGCATCCTTTTGGTCATTTTTGACACAATTGTTTTCAAATATTTGTTGTCGAATTCTGTTTTTGTGAATAGAAGATAGTTAAACCCATCTATGAATAAATTTTGTGTACACTTGGCGGCGCTTCCCGTTAGTATTGGTTCATATGTATCACCGGGATCCTCTAGTACTTTACATATTTCACTGAGCGACCATGCAATCGCTTTTTTTCTTTTTGTCTGTTCTACCATTTTTTTTCTACAGTTTTTGCTAAAATTCCGTGCAAAATAGAGTCGATGGTTAATTTTGACTGTGTCCTGAGAAAATGCAACGTGTTCGGGCATTGTTGAGATGCAAAGAATTGTCGCTCATCTAGCAACTCTTTAACAAGTGCCATATAGTTACTTTCCACACAAAGTAGCTTATGATATATGTCTAATTAAGATGAGATCATCCAAGCTAGCAATTTTGATTTAATAAATGTGTCCAATTTATCTTTGTCTGAGAGGTAAATGATAAAGTCTAGCATGACACTGATATGGCAAGGTATGCCGATGTGAATGACTATTTGAGTTAATGATATATTCGAAATATCCTTTATCTGTCTCTCCAGTATGTCTCTTTAGAAATCTGTAATCTTTTAAATATTACTGGAATCGTTTGAAAATGATTTTGATCACAGCGCATCGATCATCTCAAGCACCGAAGATGAACCATGCATGTTGTTGATCCAATATAGCTAACGACAAAAACGTCAACAACCAATAAAATGGCATGAAACGTATTTACCACAAAATTGTGTAGAGGTAATTGCAAACACGACTTGTACGGTCGCAAATGGATAATTTGAAACAACAACTTTGTTTTAGGTTTTAAAAAGAGTTTATAGCATGTATCTCTTTTCCCGCATGCTAAAAAACCAAATGAATTTATCCGAACAATTGTCAAAGCTTCTACGAGTGAAGGCTTTACAAAAGAAATACGATATCATAAAGCCTTTAAACTGTTACAAATTCATGTCAAGTTGTTTTTCTGGGGTATACATATGAATCTTTTTTATTTTGCCTTAGATTATAGTGCTTTCAATAAAACGATTGACCATTTTTGTATACAATTGATAAAACAAATCGATAAATTACTTTAAACCATGTAAATTGAATCATATATGACTAGACACATTCGACTGAATTAATTTTATCTCTTTTTTTTCTTTATCATTGTTTCAACAGGTAATTTAATTTGCGATTTTGGCCACGTTGCGCTATATAACTAAGCTCGGAAACAGAATATAGAAGCAAATATTATTCTTGAACTAAAAAAAGATTATTAATAATTACTTCATTGATTGTGTAGATCAAATATATTTTGCATGTGTAATAAACAATATATATCCCATGTGTGAAAATCAATACATATCCCATGACGGACGCTCTTAGTGTTAGGCCACCACTAGATGGAGTGATAGGGAGTAGCTAATGCATTGCGCGTACGAGTTGTAGGTTGATATTATATATAATTTGGTGTTTGATTATAGATTTTTGTGATATTATAACGCATAGCAATAATAAAACTATATTTTAACATTTATAAATATTATATTTGTTACCATAACTCCTACGTATACCATATGTACGGATATATTTCAATACCCTTAGCATTATACATTCTTTCAATAGATATTATTTATAATGTACAATTTCGGCTCGATGTGCCACGGTGCAAAGGGCATATTAAGCATCATTCATAATGTACTCAACATTCAACTTAAAGAAAAAAATATATTATATAATTAAAAATAATCAAACATATTTGCACATTTTTGAACATGGCTCATGGAAAAATGCATTTACATAAAGTATAAGTATACATTAAGTATATCAAAATACTTTTTTTCGTATAGTATAGTATACTATAAAAAATAATCACCAGAAATGTATCTTTTTTCATGACATATTTTGTTATTTTAATGATAAATTTAGACATCGCACTTATTATTTCAATGAATTATATATACAATAGCAATAAACTACACCGTTGTTTGAACATTTCATTTACTCTTATTATTCTTTCTTTTTTACATCGACCACAGTAGAGACTGGTGGAAAATATACATCCTAAATGTAAACACAACTGCGAGAGTAAATCCCATTTATGCATAGTATGATAGATGTGTTGTACAAATATTAGTCCGTCGTTTGCGGCCAGTATTGCACCTACCATTTCATGAAATGAAAGCAAAGAAAATGCATGCAACGTTGACAACTAAATGCACCGATCTACTCAACGTTCTGGGTACAAACTATATGGTATATATGTGTCCCATTATAAAACATAGATAGCTGCTACAACAGTGTTTGTTTCATTATGTTTCTTTACTGAGAGACCCGACTCATGCGTTTGTGATCATTGGTGTACATGCAAATTTCGTTGCACGCATTTGCCTAGCGGTAGCGCACGTACGACTCACGCAGCACAAACAGAATCTGGTCGATAATCAGGAGGCGCGCCTTTCGTCGGCGGCAGCAGATAAACCTTGGTAAAGTAAACTTTAGTGAATTCTTGCTATGCTCGCATTCGAATTCCTCTACTCTGTCAAGACCTCTGAATACATTTCTATCCGTTGCAAAGAATTCTTTGATAGTGCCCAGTAAAGCAAACTCACGCAGTTTCTCGAAAATAGCTATCGCCCATTTCACCCGATTGTTCCCTGAGTTGTCCAATTTGTCACATACATGGTGTTTGGTCAAGTAGAATACACAGGTCTTCAGATGATATGTTCTTATAACCTTGTGGATGTCAATCGTAACACCGAGATCGATGAGTTTTTGCACGATAGGTTGGATTATGTGCATGATGCGGACTGCTTTTGCAAGGCGGTACCCTTCGATAATATGAGAGGGGAGAGCCTTGATCAACCCATTTTCGACTAGTGAAAACACTATCATTTTATCGTGACGTAGGTCGGTGAATAAACGTGGAACGTTTTTCGCTGTAGTCGCTGGCCTCTCTCCATGATTCACTTTTTCAATCCCTTGATTCTGTAAAGATGGAGGTTGTGTTGAACTTATTTCATCAGGCTGATGGTCACGTGGCCCGGGTAGGAAGTTGTGATGAGGAAGAATCACGGGTAGCTGTAATGGCACTACAGGTATAAGGTCTATTGATATATTTGTATTACGAAACTCCTCGTCGACCCAACTGATATATAAACATGGGTAGGAACCATGTAAGTTCAGCGTCATGCTTTCCAATGCTAAACGGGGATGGCGTATCGTATTTGCCAGTTTGTGAACAGCGGCTTCTAATATTATTTCAAAATTGCCACGCACCAAATTTGAATTTGCGAGCACTATAAAGTCAAATTCATCTATAAATAAAGCTTGTGTATACTCGGCTACGCTTCCCGTTAGTATGGGTTCATATGTGTCACCTGGATTCATTTCGTCCAACGCCATGCATATTTCGCTGAGCAACCATGCAACTGCCCTTTTCTTTTCATCTGTTGCAAAAATGATCCTACAGTTATCCATCTTTTCTAAAATCCAGTGCATCACATAGTTGTCCGTTAATCTGGAATATGTTTGGAGAAATTGACATGTGTTCGGACATAATTGATGTGCAAAGAATTGTCGCTCACCAAGCAACTCTTCAACTAGAGTCACATGGTTACTTTTGATATCAGGCATTGAATGCTTTATATTTAATTGAGACGAGATCATCCATTCTAACAATTTTGATTTGGTATAGAAATCCAACTTATTTATGTGTGATGTGTCATTGATAAAGTCTAGCATGACACTGATATGACGAGAGATACCGATGTGAATGACTGCTTTAGTTAATGATATATTTATTGCATCATCTGCCTGTTTCGGTATGTCCCTATATATCTCTTTAATGTTCTCAACATGAGTGAAATCGTTTGAAAGGGATTTTAACCATAGTGCATCAATTACCTCAAGCACCGACAATGGATAATGACGTTCAATGGCGCTACATAACCACCAACGAAGCCTTTCCTCGTGTTCAAGGGACACATGCGACAGGAGAGCATCACGTAGATTTGCGAGAAAACATGGATCATCCTGCCAATTAATAAAATTGTAGTGTCTTAAAATAGTGCTGGCGATCAAGTTAAAGTAAGAAAGCCGCGTAAGTGCGAGCAATGAAGCGCCATCCGAATGTTGAACACAGGATCGAAAACCATATCTAATGTTCTCGTCCACTTTATTCCATGTGCCTTTCGTGTGAGCATCTTCAATCCATTCGTCGATTTCATGCATGCGAGTCAAATCACCATAGTCTGTTATGTCATATATCACACCCGAGGACAGTTTTTGTTTTCTGCATGAATTTCCCATCTAAATTATTATTTAAACTTATGACAGAGCACATAAACGACTTCACTCTTATACTCCATAGCTATTTTTCATGAAATGTGCACAACCAACTGTACGTGATCAGACATCATTCTACTCCACCACAGAATTTAGATTCCTTTACAAGATTTATCCAATAACTCATAATATCAGTATTTCAATTTCCTTTCATGGATATAGTTATAGTTGGTTATTGTATAATAATATATAATTTCAACAAACATGATGTGATGTGTCTCGTTTACTTTTATTCTATGCACACAATCAAATTATTTTCACTTCCTCCTTCCTCTTTCCCCATTCAAATTTTCTAATCTCTTGATTTAAACTGTTAAATAAACCTGAAGTGCAAATTTGTATTATCTTATCCGCTTTATGTCAATGTTGTTTTTTAAAATGTAGAGTTTCCATCACAACCCTACGGGTGGGGTAAACGCGCTCAAGACGGATCGACACTTTGTAACTCAATGATGCACAGTCTTTTTAATTTGAATATTTATTAAATCTAAGACATATTTATTAATGACTGTAAAAACATACATGTAAAATAATATATGAAATTTAATAAGATAAATAATTGAACAATACCTTAACATACATTTCTTCTTAAAACGACGTATTTGCTCCTTTATTATAATTTAAGATGTTGTTGGTCCAATGTCCGAATCCCGGCTGAATCAACATTATTTAAAAAATCGCGAAGATATAAATATAACAAAAACGAGGCTCGATCATCTCAATTGTCATCGATTACACAATGAGATATAAATTTAACACTCCGCCCAAGAAAAAGAATGACGAAGTAAACCTTTCAAGATATAGTTCTTAGAAATAGCTACAAGGAAACTTGTCGTTTACAGCATCCTGCCCTCGGTTAAGCGAAAGGTTTAATTGGTTAATTTATTAATTTATTAATTATATTTGATGAAGATACACAATGCAAACATTACTATTATCAAACCTCATCATGCACCGATGTGCTTACACAATGCAAAATGAAAGTTTAAATTACATGCATCAAATTTGAAATATGCATTTGTATAGTTCATGCTTAAATACAGATAGAATGAACTGATTAATAATCATTATAATGTATATGTACTACGGATATCTTTCCTTTCATATAATATCAATAGTTTTATCAAAAATGCATAGAATATTGCCTTTAATACAGTAAATAGTTAAATATAAATGGAATACATAGATTATAATTTAATACATAGTGCAACAGATGTTGGACATACATGTATATGGTTACATTTCAATGCAGTTTGTAGAGAATGTTAATATAAGCAACACATTCTATAAATGGAACATGTGGTGTGATTTTCAGTTATCTTACATCCAGTTTCAGCTTACTACAGAACACAATTATTAATAGATGTCTCCGTTTTAGTGGATGCACACGCCTTTTGTTTGCACACACATCACCAAATATTCGGCATCCGCTGTTTATTTTAGCGAAGCGCAACATGGCTGCAAACACAACTCTGACTATGCAGTGTTGCACATGGTGATCAGTTACTGTGTACTATTTTTATCAGGCGCGGATCCAGAAAATGTTAAACAGGGGGGCGCAAACAGTATAAATGATCAGACTGAACCGCGGGGGGGGGGGGGG
>LQRL01122419.1:8639-20835 GCA_001703475.1 Hydroides elegans
AAATGTTGTTGTATACAACTTTTATCCATTGTCTTATATTGTCACCGAGATTAAACATTTCTAGACATCTATCAATATATTTCCAGTTTAGTTTATCAAAAGCCTTTTCAAAGTCGATAAAAGCCAATAGAGCTTCCTTTTTCTCGCGGTTTAGGTAGTCGATGCTATCTATAATAGTTCGAATATTTTGTTCCAATGAACCTATTTTTTAAGAAGCCATTTTGATCACTATGTATTATAGAGGGAAGTATATTTTGAAGACGTTGTGCTAGACAGTTAGTTAAGATTTTTGTGTCAACATTTAACAGGCTTATTGGTCTCCAGTTTTTCAATTGCGAAGTATCCTTATCTTTTTTCGGGATCAACCGTATAACTCCTCTTATTTGTTCACAACTAAGGTGTCTTTCTTTGAAACTATAATTGTAAGATTCAGATAGGAAATCTTTGATTTGATCCCAGAAGAAAGCATAGAACTCTTTGGTTAGACCATCAGTACCTGGCGTCTTGTTACATTTCATTATGTTCATAGATTTTTTCAGCTCATTTTCTGTCAGTGGTCTATTTATAATGTCTTTTGATAAATCATTTATCTTCGGTATTTGTTCGGGTTTGAAGAAATCATCATAGAAACGATTGAATATAGTTTCATGTGGATTTCTGATAATATTTTTTCGTTTTATTGACTCCAACTTAATGTTCTTCCGTATCATAACACTTACATGAAATATTTTGGATATTTTATTGACATTGACTGGATATAATTTTAAAACAAATGTTATATTTGATCTACCTAAGATATTTAAGCATTTTTATGAAATGATCCAAAAATCATGCTCATGAAAATTTAATAATAAGACAGCCTCAATTTGTTATTCATTCCCTTATTACGCCTTTATGTTAAAGGATATATTTGAACATCTTGCACAGGGAACATAAAAGAGCTATAAGAGAAAACAAACAGTTTAAATTGACCTAATCGTAACAGAACGTTTAATTCCAAGCCAAACATTTAGTCTTTGTCATTGTTTATTCGAGATATTTCGATCAAACGCTTCAGTTCAAGGCGTCAATTTAACGTTTTTGTGCTAAAGTAAAAGTAGGCATTCCAATCATCTTAAAACTATCTTCACACTTGCTTCAAACTTACTTCAAAATTGAGATTTTATGTTGCGTATTTCTTATGAAATTTGGTTTGATGGTGGTTTGAAGCAAGAATTGAAGGCTCTACAAACCCGCCTTAACGTTAGTATGGTCCAAGCAATGATCTTAAGTGGTTTGAACAAAGGTTGTAAGGTTGGTTCCATTATCTTGAACGCAACCGTTAAAGATAACTATGATAATTATGCTCCAGACCCCTCACCGGGTTAAAAAAAACGAATAAAAAATCGCCATATAAATAACGTGTCCTACATTACATACACAATTTACTTATATTTAACTAATGAAAACTGCAAAAACAAACTATGTAAAGCTTGCGAAATAATCACCCAAAAAGCAAATTCTAAGTCTATCTGTAATTTATAGCTAATTTATTAAGCTTTTTCAAATAGGTTACTTTTCGTTAGCAATATACAGTGGCGTGCGGATCTCACTTCCCGATTTCTATTATTTTTAACGTTTAAGGGTTTGCAAAACAGAATATATCGTTTAACATTTAGCGTTTCTGCCTTTAACGTTTAGCGTTTTTCGAAAGGACTTTCTAGAGCTAATCTAGAGGTTAAGACAACCACTCATTATGATGTCCTTTATTCGCTCTTTACATACCTATCACACATATGAGTGACTATGATTTTGCGTTTAACATGAAACGTTTAGCATTTGTGCGTTTAGCATTTTTGCGTTTTGCATTTGACACGAGACGTTAGTAATGCGCGCGCCTGTATATATGTAGTTTTGGACATTTTGATTTTTCCTGGTGTTTTTATATGCGAACATTGATAAACAAAAGTGTTGGAAAAGATAAACTATTTTACCCTTTCTTTATTCTGGCGAATTTTAGTCTTGGCAAGGAAAACCCAGTGCCGGAAAAGGAAACATTTTCCTGGAAAAGGAAAAATCCTTTATATGTTTATTCTGAAAAAAAATGCAAGGAAATTATGTGAAATATTTTTTCATGTTTATTCTGTTCGGGTGTTTTGCAAGCAAGCAAACCATGTTAAGGGAGTAGACATTTATCCGAATAAACCGTTGAGTGCCCTCGCTATAATTAATCCTAAAATGAGTTTATATTGAGCTTTTGCGCCAATGATTCATCTCGTCTTATGCAGATTTATTGGAAATCTATCGAAATTTATCATATTGATGAAAACACGTAATTCGAAAATCACCGAAATTTGAAGGGTACACATTGTTCAAACAGTTTTAAAATCACTTTAAAACAACTTTACGAAGGCAATGAATAACAAAATAATCAAGTTTGAGTATTAATGTAATTGATGCAAAAAGGTGTTAATTTTTTCCAAGCCAGCTGAGCTGTTCTTCCTTTTCTAGCCAGCTTGGATCAGAAAAAGAAACACTTTAAAAAAAATAAATAAAATGTTGAATATAACTGAATCACAATCATTATTATCAATTAGCAGGTTACAAGACAATTACAAGCGATTACGACTAATTTGCAATAAATAATTCTTATTAATTATAACAAACTAAAAGATTATCAATATACAAAAAGTTTTCCTCAAAATGCTCAAATCCCCAAGCTAGAAAGAAATTCCTCAACATCTCCAAGAAAACTGGGATTTGCTGGGGAACACCTATTGAGAAGGAACAGCACGTGTGGCGCTTTTGTTCATATTTTCCATAGAGCTATCCATGCAAATGTATGGTTCTATACATTGAAGGCCAAATCAAGATTTCCATTAACATTTCAAAATGAGAGGAATTAGACTGTGTAGATCTGCTACCTTGTGTATCAGTTATGTATGTTTGCATTGTTGGGACTATACTTGGCCAGTAGACCAGGGCATTTTTCAAAAGTGGTCATCATTGGAATCAAATTTTCATTTTAGTTATTGAGCTTCAAGATTCATTTCTCAATTACAACACTTACTCAAGTTTTTTAAATTCGAAAAATTCAAGCAGATTGAGTAAATACTTCCATTTTTATGAGCATTTATATATGATTATTCATCACAAATTATGGTGTCGGACGGAAAATTAGTTTCCGTTTTTTACTTCTTATAGAATGAACGGAATAACACGGTTTGTAATTATTTTTCAACCCTACCATAGGGACTATCTACTTGCCAAATATTTTATCTTTATTGCTAAAAATTATAAAATTATCGCATTTTTAAAAGTCGAAATTCTATAAAATGGGGGGTGTTTTTGCATAAAGTTTTCTATTTATGAAATTATTGAGAATTAAAAGTTGTTAGGTTCCTAGACTATCAAGGAAATGAAGTAGCTTTAATTATCTATTAGACATTTGAACCTAATAGCGTAAACATTCTTAATATAGACTCGGACATTTTTTTCCGTCCGACACTTGTTTTCCAATTTATGCTTAGATGTGCATTCAAACAATGTCAAACAATTTATATATTTACCTTATTATATTTTCAAATGAAATAATATCAATAATTAATAAAATATCAACAATTTCTCAGAATCTCATACGATAGAAATATAATACCAATATGGGTGGTTGAAAATCATAATTTACCTAATTTTCGGCATTATGCAAGTATCATATTGGGAAATTAGCATATGTTCTACTCCATTGGTTCATAGAAAGTCATCAAAGAAAACTTTAAAATGGATTGATTAAAAAATTACCAATACTCATGATGGTGTCGGACGGAACATTTTTATAGGATTTCACGACAAATCAGTTTTAACAGCATCAAACACATTTTTCTATAGCTCAAATCATTAAAATTGATTTATATGTCCGCAAACATTATAAATAATCCTTAATAACCTGTTGTCTGGCACTTTCTTGATATTTTTCGAAGCATTTGATAGAATTTTTCACCATTTTGAGTATATAAAATATCACAATTTGATATGAATTGCAGCTTTTTTCAGGAAAAACCTTTTAAAAGACGTTAAATAACATATATTACGTATACAAATATGATATCGGGCGGTTTTTACCATAAACTACCATGATATGAGTCATCATTGTTAAGCCTTGATTTTTTGGCCTATAAAAGTGTCTGAGAAGTTTTGCTCTTTTTGTCAAAGATGTGATTTTGCAGAAAAATAATTTGTACCATTCATGATGAAGATACTCTGGGGGTATTTTAAAATGATATAATTTTTCAATTCCGGGACAATTGGATTTTCATGAACATTTTTGTTCCGTCCGACACAGAAAATTCTTCCGTCCGACACCAACGTTTCAACCATCATTTCTAAGTGATTTGAAGGAATTGATCACTGTTTTTACTATTTATAGATAGCCTTATTATCCATGCTTTAACAACTGGTCGATAATTATAACTAAGTAAACAGGTTTCGATGGAATTAACGTTTAAGCGAGTACAGGTAGCAAAAGTCGTTTCTATCGATTCCGTCCGACACCGGACTTCATTTGACTCTCACAAAAAATGAGGCGGTGAAGCAGGTTAATTTTTGTAAAATATTTTAGGGGTACCAAGTACTATCTAGGCATTATATAAATTCAACTCTTGGATATGGCAGCTATTTTTTATAGGGGTCGAAAGTATCAAATTCCGTCCGACACCAAAACACGACTTTTGAAAAATGCCCACCAGTCATACGCCCTAAAACGACCATCAAGTGTAACTTTAGAGTCTACATTGAATATTACTAATAGCACTAGAGTCAATCATTCTATAAATGACGCATTGACTAAAGGGTGAACAATATTAAAATGATTTGTATGAGAAAAAAGAATATATAAACAAGAATAATGATTTAAGATCTACATTAATACATGTTGATAAAATAGATTCTAAATGAGATGAGCAGCTTTACATTGCTCCAGTTGTAGAAAAAACCATAATAAAATTTTCATTTCAAATACAAAATATTATTTGTAAATTTGCAATGCATGTATGTATTTTTTATCAATTACTAGATCAGAGTTTTCAAATATATATAAAATAAATTCCACGGCATCAGTGAATTTGTAGCATTCACAACATGCGTAATATCCATTCAGAAAGTACATTACAATCATACAGACAGAAACGCATTTTGATATGAAATTAGTGTTTTGTATTAGGAACGAATACGGAGATCATGGCAAACAACGCCTACCTAATGCGATAATTATAGGTGTCATGAAAGCTGGTACTCGCGTTTTGCTCAGTTATTTAAGACGACACCCAGATATCAGGTACGCAACAATCATTTCCTTTTAATGTATTAACCATGTGCACTTGTCAATAATTGGATCCGCAGTCTCATTGTGAAAAGATAGTTTAATCTGAAGCGAATTGCTAAGTTGGGCTCACAATGCTCTCGCTGCAAGCAACGAACAAAATACCCACAGCGAGACGAACGTACATATATATGCAGCGTACAAATGAACCCAGTCTTCAGAAAAGTGTGGTCACATGGATCAAACAAAAATTCAAACCCGGATTCAAACCACTTAGCTTGGTGGTTCCGATGCAACAAAGTTATACCTGGTGTGGAACGTATTTAAACAATGCTTTATTCCATCATTGAACTTACCTTCAACCTCTAAAAACTAACTGTTAGTTTTATATGTTTATCTAAAGATTATATTCTAATACATTATATAAACATTCACTAATTTAAAAGTAACTATATTGAATTCACTCAATGTAGATTATCTAGGCGAAGTCAAATTTTGTATAAACCTGATACGAAAATTTGCAACATTCTTATTAAAACCAAATAAATAAATCGATCAAAGAACTAGTATGATTTTCAAACAAAATAAAAAATGTAATAAAAAGAAAGACGAAAGTACTCAAATTATTCGACCACCCCAATTTTATAGTTTCTATTTTTTACGTTATCCAAGCCAGCCATATATTTTTGTTTGTTTACACATTGTATATGCATACATTTACATGCGACCCCTTTTAAGTGCAGAATTACTGGATCCAGAAAATGTTAAATACGTTGGCGCAAATTTGCTATAATCGGAGTGAAAGGGGGTGGCACCAATTTAGTTTACGACATACCATATGCAGGCTTATGGGGATGCACGTGCCGCGCGCGCCAGTCTTAATCCGCGCAGATTTATCGAGCTCAAAAAAGCTAAAGTGAAGAGTCTAATGACAAGCGGGTGAAGTTAAAGTTTTGTGGCTAAATATGGGCATTTCATATTTAAACCGAGTCAATCGAATCAAGGCCTGTGCATCAAGCGCGGTATCATTGGAACCATCCTTTCGTATACCGACTTCACTGTCTCCTAAAGAAATACACCCAGCTCGACCAAAGGCCGATCTGTTCGTTGTAAGAATAAAAAACAGGTGCGGATCCAGAAAATAGTGAACCTGGGGGCGCAACTGTATACATCATCAGGCTGAACCGGGGGCGCAAATTTATTTTTTTGTCTTACATATAAGGGCGAACAGGGGGCATGCGCCGGGTGCGCCCCCTCTAAATCCGCGCCTGAACATAATCATCTACTGGTTCTCAGATACCCTTTCCGTAGAACTACTCTGTTTCGCATTCGGGGAGGGTAATGCAAGGCATAGTCACGTGTCGAAGATTTGCTGTAAAGTAGCTGTTGTTTTAAGACGAGACTAATTTTAATGACGACAGAACTGTTAATAAGGGCGGATAATGTTATGTGTCATGCGTATTGAATCATTCCA
This sequence comes from Hydroides elegans, assembly GCA_001703475.1. Lineage (NCBI taxonomy): Eukaryota > Metazoa > Annelida > Polychaeta > Sabellida > Serpulidae > Hydroides > Hydroides elegans. The sequence goes on from LQRL01122419.1 coordinate 15,407, forward strand.
TAAACACTGACGGATGGCGATTCGGACCAATTGAAATATTATTGAGAAATATTATAGTAAGACGCAGACCACTTCTTATCATTTGTGCCTCCTCGGGAAAATGATGACCTGGTTTTATTTCAGGTGAAGCAAAGACGAACGCATACGTACTCTCCGACTCGTATGTACTACCCGACTAGTGTGTACTCTCCGACTCGTATGTACTCTCCGACTAGTGTGTACTCTCCGACTCGTATGTACTCTCCGACTGTGTGTACTCTCCGACTCGTATGTACTCTCCGACTAGTGTGTACTCTCCGACTAGTGTGTACTCTCCGACTCGTATGTACTATCCGACTAGTGTGTACTCTCCGAATCGTATGTACTATCCGACTAGTGTGTACTCTCCGACTCGTATGAACTCTCCGACTCAAATGTAAGATCGACCACTGTTCTCTCCGACTCGTATGTAAGCTCGACCACTGTACTCTCCGACTCGTATGTAAGATCGACCAATGTATTCTCCGACTCGTATGTAAAATCGACCAATGTATTCTCCGACTCGTATGTAAAATCGCAACTGACTTGCTTCTCATGCCAAAGACAGCTTGACCATCGTGTTCTCGCTTTCCGGTCCATTCTTTACAAGAACCATCCTTTTCCGAGTGGTAGCCAAACTGAATTTGCAACCGTGGATGAGACAGTAAATGATGACAAAAATAACTTAATAGTACTTCTGCTACCCAAAGTGACAATAAGTAATCAGAAGTCGACCAGTAGAAACAAAAATATCGCAAAGATCTGCAAGATTTTGAAGTCTTCTATATATTTTCTCTTAAGTTATAAAGCATGAGTTGAAATAAATCTTAAAACATATTGACTGAATCTGTAACAGTGTAATCATATATCGAAACATCCATTTTAAGTTCAATTCAAGTTTCATTGAAAAATATATCATAAGTATAAGTACATACACATTTAATGTTCAGTCATATCTCTGATAAATCAAGCCAGAAAATAAAGGCAATATAGGTCCGTGTACCTACCGTCCATTCGATTTTTTCGACATGACACTTGGTATAAAAAAACGTTTTTGATGTCAATTTGTTGGTATGTGTAAAGGAAAAAGCAAAAAACGAAACCTTTTTAATATATTGTGTTTAATGCTTAAAGAACAAGAAAGGAAAAAACTTTTTCGTTTTTGCTTCTTTAAACATAATGTACATGATACAAAAAAAGGAGGGGCGCCACCGTCGCAAACACAAGGGAACCACGTGGTGTTTGTTTATATCGTAATAAGTTATTTATAGAAATCGCCCTCAAATATATGTGTGTATGAAATCATCACAATTGTGTGATTTCAGTCAAAACAAAACCACGTGGTATAAACACGTTGTTGACGGTGGCGCCACCCCTTTTTCATTGTTAATGCTCATGCACACAAAACAAAAAAGGAAAAACAAAACCTTTTTTGTGTATTGATTTTCGCGTTTTAACAATGAAGAGCAGTTAAGCGCTGTAAATGCGTTGTGCTACTTAAAGCGCGTTACACAAAGTATCCTATAGCACAAGTATGTTGTATTTAATGTTTAAATTTGAGATAAATTCATATTATTTTTCGTTTTTCGTGCTTTGGTTCCATATCGCAAAAACGAATGGACGGTAGATACACGGACCAATATAGTCACATTAAACGCTTGTTGAGAATAAAACGCCCCGAAACGCAGAAAACCCACGTCGAGATGGGTTAGCCACGGTGAGTGTCTGAGTTGTTATTCTCGACCGATATATATTAATAGATTGACATCGCATCAAGGCCTTAGCCGCCATGTTAAAATCCGGTACGAAAAACAGCGTTAAGAACGGATTGAGGGACGAATTCGAGATGAAGAATACATTGATCAGCATTCTGGAGAAATGAAACGAAGCGCGTCGAGCCGTCATGGCCAATATGGTCGATACGTACAAAGCCAACATAATGAGCATATGCAGACGTAGATTTTTTTTTATTTTCGACCATGACGAGGGGACCTGGCACCCTGAGCCCCGCCCGGCCAGACGGGCCAAGCGTTTGACTTGGCAATGGGATTGGAGAAAGTAGCGAAAGATGGCACCGTAGCAAAATGAAGATACGCAAAGAAGCGTCAGAATCGGCGCCAATTCATATGTTCTCCGAAGGGATCTCTCAGTGGCCTGTTCTTTACTGATTGCAGATATGGCACAGTGAAGATTAAACGAGATGTTGTTGTTGTTATCCTGTGTTTCAACATCGATGCCTGTCGTTTGATTTTGAAATGCACAAGACATAGAGAGACCGAACGAAAGCGGCCAAGTAATGTGAACGGTCACTGAGACTATCCAAATTAAAACAAGTAGATCAGTGAAGCTGATTAAGTCCTCCGCTACTTCAACAACAGTTTAAAACCGAAAAAAAACAGAGGAAATCAATTAAGAACATCAACAAAATTCAATCCAACGTCTTTCTTACGTCTTTCTCACAACGTCTTTCTCACAACGTCTTTCTAACAACGTCTTTCTCACAACGTTTTCCTTACATATTCCTAGTCCTCAAAACATCACGATATACGAGTAATTTTTCTTAATGTGCCAAGTCCCCAAAATCACAATTTTTCAAAAAATCGCCAAAATTACAACTTTTAAGATTTTTCAAAAATAATACGCCTAAGCACAGCTCCAATATGTGTTTGTTCCATGTGTCAAAGGAAAATAAAATCCATCGAGGGATAAGCGAGCACTCGTCCGTACAAACTACCATCAATAATCACGCTAAGTCCCCAAAATCACCATTTTTCAAAAAACGCAAAAATACAATTTTTTAGATTTTTCAAAAATAATACGCCTAAGCACAGCTCCAATATATGTTTGTTCCATGGGCCAAAGGAATACAAAATCCATCGGGGGATAAGCGAGCACTCGTCCGTACAAAGTAGTGCACTTAGGTGTCGACAGACAGACAGACGGACAGACGGACAGACGGACATGGTTCATTGGTCTTTTAATTCCATTGAACGTATAAAAAACTTGAAATTCTTTTGATAGCTCAATTATTTGTTGTAGTGACGGACGGACAGTACTGAATACTATAGTCCTCCGCTTCGCGCTAACGCGGCGGCGGAGGACTAACAACAGACCATACATGCAAATGATGTTCAATATATTTTATGTATAACGAGATTTTTGCGATTTTCAAATACCTATTGATGGCAATTCCGCATTGAGTATATACTTCGGCAGCATAATAAAACAAACCCGAATTAACTACAATATGACAGAAAATGGTATCAATCAGAAACGTGTTTTCTTGTTTATAGAAAAGATACTGAATGATTTCTAAACAATTTTGAATGACTCGGAAAAGAGCTCCAAGATCACAAACGGCCAGTTGAACGAGAAGTAAACCAAGTGGAAGACATATTCCAATTTTGGAACGCTCTGAGGCACTGATTAAAAGTTTGACTGTACATAAAAAATATATCCAAACACATATCTACCTAAATATTTGCCTTAAATGATAGGTGTATATCTTAATTATTATTCCACATTTAAAACTAACCATTTATTTTGATAGATTTTGCTACATCATACCTTTGTCACACAAGGGTGAGTGAAATGGTCATCATTCCCACTTTTTAATTTTGGAACGATTATGTTTATCATGCATTGTGAGGCATATTACACACTAATATTGGAAGGCAACTAAACTTAATCAAAAGCCTACTATAAAGACTCCGTTCTCGTTGTTGTCATCATTTTATATTAGAACATAATTCCATGGAAATACCCAGCGTACTGGGACTATCAATGTGACAAGACGAGGCCCGCTTGTTATTTCATCTTCAAGTATAGAAGTCTAGATTTTTAAAAGTCAGCTGTACTAATAGCAGGGCACCATTAAAGATTTAGTAGGAGTATACATCCGTAATAAATATATACAGCTTTCAACAAGAAAAAGTAAATGAAATGGATAATTCACGAAAAAAAAACATAAACTCAAACTGTGATATGTGTCATTATATAGATTTAATAAATGATATGGTCAATAATGCATGGGATTATGATAGTTTATTTTATTTGAGTTAACATACATGCCATATTAGTTAATATACATGTTGGTAAATCTTGTAATTCAGATAACAAAACAAATCGTTCCAAAATTAGAAAATAGGCGTATAATCAATATCAGAGTCAAAATCAAAATTTTATATAACATAGAATAATAAGAGCCAAATCATTTCATAGATATGTAAAGAGGTAGTCTACACCTAAAATATGGAGTTGATATCATTGTTTTGTACATGAAATAAACTTTTTTTTTAAGAATTCAAACATTTATCAACGACTCAGAGCGTTCCAAAATTGGGTAAACACGCCTGGTTTTCTACAATTCTTTGAACACAACCACGCTAAAATAACAAGAGAGTTGCCAACAAAATTCATAAGGCCAAAGAAAATATTCAAAGACAAAACGCCGATGCTCTCAAGTATTAAATCGGTGTTCATTTCTATGTCCTCCATATTATATAATAAAATATAAATCACAACTTTTGTAATTACTTTTGTAATTACTAAGTTCATTTATGTATATTTTTAGGATATCATTATATAATTATCCGTACTTGATTTAGCTAAATTGATTTAGTGTTTATTGTCACAAATACGATTGCATCAATGTTTATAGAAACAATAAACTCAGTCTCTATCAATATGTTTATATGCATTATTCATGATGCGCATGATTATTAATTTTCAATTATTAAATCATAACACGTTTCACATTGATTGAGCATATCAATGATAATTTATAGTTTGTCGAATAAAGAATAATTTTAATAGTCATATTTGTATTTGTCTTTTATTTGATTTTATACATTTATAATAACGCTAAATCCTTTAGCGCATGTTAAGATCAATAGATATTCATAATTTTATTTTACTGTTTTGCTATTCTTTAATGATTTAGCAATTGTATAGTTCATTGATTTTGATGTTTTAAAAAATACAATGCAATTGCGACATGATACACAAGATAACGAAAGTTGCATGGTGTACACCCAAAACTACTCGAATAATCCATGAACTCATTTTTTTAGGTGCATCGGAAAAAAATCACATTCCAACTAAAGATCTATAAAAAGGCCTTGAAAAGCTAAAACAATCCAATAACTTCTTCACGCGTTCCCATCAATTCATATATTATTACATTATTGGGATATATATTTTTTTCTATTTAGAGGAAAAAAAATATAACGAAATAAATGTGTTTTATAAACTTATTGGGTATCGCAGGAGCGCTAATTCTGTGCACTATTTACTTCCTTTCTGTGAACCGTATACCTACCTACCTAGGTCGATGTTGGAAACATCGACCTGCCTGGATCTTCCACTGGTCCCTGCTCAACATCAAGGATGCCATCTCGCGTTCTTGGAGG